>JASMMZ010000002.1:36483099-36741203 GCA_038502455.1 Anisogramma anomala
TATATATGAGATTTAAGATGGTTTGCATAAAGAGAATAAAATTTTCGTGTGTGAGCGTCGGGTATTACTTTAGGCGCTTTTAATATTTTGGTAAACGTTTTGAAAGCTGTTTTTAGCGTTGTCGAAATGTGTCGGAGCACCTCAAAAGATATTTTAGGCGTTTAAATTGTTAGAATAAGCGTTTGAAAAGCTGTTTTTATCGTTTCATAAATGTGTGTAAATTGTCATAAGCTGGTGCCTGGGCTAGTAGTTGCCAAGGATCTATCTCTGGTATTGCCATGCTTTCATATTTTTCTAGAGCCGCTTGGGAGTATGATTTTACATCCGTCACGTGACTGGAGCACCCCATTTTTCTGTATCTCCATAACAGCTCTTTGGCAATAGTTTTCTCCTCCCTTTTTTCCTAGGATTTTAAAGAGTATCTGACCATATTAAGCGATAGCTTTAACTTGGTTCTTTTATATATAATCTTTCATACTTCTTCCAGACGATTTTTTAGCTATTTACAAGTGGATATAACCTAAGGCTATATTTTACAACTTTTCGAATCTAAACCCCCAAGTTTTGAAGCAGTTTTTAGACGTACGAATAAAAGATCAATTTAGAGCGTTTGAACTATAAAAAATGATGATTTAATTATCTAATATAAACGATTTACGCAGACCTTAGGTATAAAGTTCGTTAAGTGGAACCAAGTTATATGTAAATGCTTTACGTATAGAATAACATAATAGTGACGTATTAATTACGTTAATAAATATAATTCGGCAACTTAAAGTTATAGGTACGCCTACGTTTTCGAATTAACACCCCCTTTAAAGGGATCCCGTTTTTATGTTGCCTATAGACGACGTAACTACTGCACCGCTTTCCACTGGAAACCACATCAACTTACCAGATATTGATAATGAATTAAACTCCTCAAAATCCAACTACGATACTAACAAATTACCCGATAACGTGAAACATTAATGAATCAAACGTAAACCCTTCGACTAACCGGTTAAAATTTCCTCCTTTAAACTATACTATTTTTGTAAAAATCCATGGTGTTACGCAAATTACATAAAAATCGAATTTCTTTTGGTATGAAGAAAATTCACTTTTGTTCTATTTTTTGATAATTGAATAACTTTAAGAAAATCGTTACAAAAAGTTATTACGTTTTCGGTAACAATGATGATAATAACAACTTTGACACATGTATAACGATACTTTATGAATATTACTACGACCCGAACGCGACAAAAATAATTATCGTCCAATTTATAAACTTGGAACAAAAGGCTTGTGAACAGTTTTACGTTTTTTTTTTAAATATTTTGTAAACTTTACTTATGGAGGCTGGAAGTATGATCTAGAAATCCGTCGTTAAGCTCGTTTATTTAAGGGAACTTATTAACAATACCTTAACTGACGCGCTACTACCTTTCTATATATCTGTAAATTATAACGAACGGGTTTCCCACATCCAACTTATCTATAAACGACTTTATAACCTTAACAACTGGTATAATAATACCAGAAACGTTAATAATATTAATATTGGCAATGCTATTTGTATCAGAAATTCAAACAACGACATACCTATTCGCAATAATTAAGGTGATATTATTATAACTGGCGTAAACGCCTTTCAAGCCGACACTAAAAAACGCTTTACCTAGGTTAGCAATTTAAAACTTTCCCGTCGCAAGGATTTTAAGATAAACTTAAGGTATAACGTGAATGGTTATTGTATTTGTACCTATTTATTAGATTACGCGTAACGCTTGAGAAACTTCTATATTAAGGATAATAAAGGTATTCACCTCGTTTTTACAAAAATTTCATCGGGTTTAAAAAGAGAAAATCGTAACTTTTATATATAGTCGCGTATAAGACTTTAAGGGACTTCAATTCGTCCTAATAATTTCCAACCAATTTTTAAATAGATTCCTGTTTATGATAAATTTACTTTACAATTTGATTGAATCTATTGACGTTTGAATCAATATGAAATATAAATATTATAATGATATTTGTAAATTATTGACTCGCTGATTAAAATTACCGAGTTTTTTTTATTCCAATTTAACGACTAAATAAAACCAATAGTTACGTATTTGAAAACAATCTATTTTTGTTTCATAATTCATTTGAATATTAATCTCGATATATATTGAAATCAACTTTAGGCCTATATTATATTTTACTTATAATATGATATTATTTTCGGTAAATGTTGGATAAAATACAAACAGGTAATATTCGTTTCTCCGTTTTTTTTTTTTTTTTTTTTTTTTGAACAATCGAGTAATCCTTACGTATAAAAGCAGGGATATACGTCAACGTAACAGGAACCCCAGGGTGTTTGTACTATTACATCTCATATTATATCTTATGAAAACCGAAGGAATTAAACCGTTATTCCGCAACTCCACAAAGTTGCCGTCGAAATTATCAATAAAGCTTTAATTTTTAAATTACCTTATTTCATCGGAAACAAATTCCTTAATTCTTTTATAAAATATTATCACTTTTATTTGATAAAACCTTAACAGACAAATTACTCTTTTACCGCTTTAGAGCAAATTATAACATTATACTTTAATACGATAATTAAAACCATCACTAAAAATCTTTTAACGTTCGCTATATAGTATATTACGTAAGGAGGTTTTTGGTAGTGTGAAAGCTATTGATTGAACTATTGAATCAAAATTATATTTTTTAGAGTAACTTTTTAACGGATACCTCCGTAGTTTTCGTCAAGAAATCTGATAGCGGTTGAAGTTTTATATTGATTACCGTAAACTTAACATTATTATAAAATCTAATCTCTATTCCCTTCTCATAATTAAAAAAAAACGTTTACGAATCTTTCATGAATTAGATGGTTTACCTAAAATAACGTTCAAACCGTTTTATTCGAACTACGTATTCAAATGGACAACGAATAAAAAACCGTATTTCGCACATAGTTTGAACTTTTCGATTAGGTAATTACCTATACTACTCTTTCTGATATACTGGATACCTTTTAACAATTTCTTGATAACTTGTTACACTCTTTTCTCTATATTTCATTGTTGATTTACCTCAACTATATTTTAATATATTCAAATGAGACTTCTCAATCATTATAAAGGTAAAGTTTAACAAGTAAAAACCGCTTTGAGCACTGCTACCCTAAACTTTGATAGATGAAAATGGAAATTTAACTTTGTAAAAATGAAATATTTTGAATCCGTTATCGAAATGAAAATGGAAATATATTTAAGTGTAAAAATATTACACATTATTCTGAAACAAGCGGCTTTTACGTCTATATTGAAAGTTCGGGGTTTTCTAAATTTTACAAAATTATACCGGTCATTTATTCACAACTACTTCGTAATCGTTAACCCTTTGATTCGATTAACTAAAAATCGAATTACCTTTCGTTGGAACCTAAAGGAAAAGCCGTATTAAAATAACTTAAGTCTCACTTCATCTTCAAACCAATCCAAATTTAATAGAACCCTAACTAAAAAAAGCTTTTTGAAAACCAACTATTGCAACTAATCTTCAGGAAACTATATATTTCAACAATAAAATTACAATTAACTACAACTAATAACATATTACAGTTGTTGTTTAATATTTACCGAAAATAATAACGAAATTTACAATGAGAGCTTATTAGAAATAATGAAATTCTTAAATAATTGTAAATTAATTTATAATAATAAAAAAAACTATATAGAATCAGATCCACTATATCGATTCAATTATGATATTTCTAAAGGTTTCTCCAACCCCCGCCTTTTAAGCCAAAAACTATAACTTATATACCTCAAATAAGTCTTTTTCGCATAACTTCCGCGCATACACGTTTCCCGACTAATTATTACTAACGAATGTATTCCGGAAAACTTCGAAATTTTCACCAATGTTATCCTGTAATACAACTGGAATATCGTTATTACCCAAAATACCTCTTACTCCCATCTAATTTATACAATGCATATAAATAACCGAAATTTTCCCACAGATATTTGTATCAACAACAAGCAAATACTCAAAGTTTTTTTTTAAAAAAAAATTAAATACAATAATCGTAAAATACGATTTTGTAACTGTATTTAGGTTTTCATTCACTAGCCACTTATTACCACCATAATTTAAATTACATACGGTTTACTAATAACCGGTAACCCAAAGCGCAACTTTATCATCGGATTTTTACTCAAAATATACTTTGAGCCTAAATTACACCATATGGACCAGCGGTTTTACCGGAATTATAATATTTATAAACATATAACTTCTTGGCGACATCATCGGAAACGACTTTTCAAGTTCTTATCAATTGTCAACCAACGTTAAAGAAACCTTTAAATCGAGTTTATAATCAATCTTCCATAAAAACAAACTAACGACCCAATTTTTTGATTATTATTATAAATCGTGTAAATAAAACTATTACCTTAAAAGAAATGGATATTATAAATACTAAAACTTACACGAAACGGATTTTAAACTACTATTAGCGATTTTACGGATTCTTTTATACTATTATTAATAATGAAGGTTCGAATGAACCGGTGGGTTTTAAAAATGTTTTTAAAACATCATTAGAGTGGAATAAAACATAAACAATGTATTTTACCCCAGTAAAAATAATATCACCGAGCTCTCCAATTAAAATGTTTTAATGTATTTGCATTTATTCGTTATTTATACTTAATTTGATTCAAACTATTCATTACATGATTATTAATTAACATTGAATGATAAAAACATTATTATTATAGATATTAAGTCATTTTTTATAACATACGGCTATCACGACGACCTTATACACCTTGATTAACGTTCTCCTATTTCAGCAAAAAAAAAAAAAATACGTATGAGGGCTGAGAACTTCGTCTAACATATTCGCGACGTTACAGAATTGGCACAAACTATAATAACGACTATGGAACAGCGCATAAAGGAAGCTGCTAACAAATAACGATTTCCCTGGAAAAGTTTCGAATCGATAATAATATTTAGATTTTACTTAAAAAATCATGAACCGAATCAATTTTTCAAGAAATTAAAGTTATTTTATCATTAATATTGTGGATATTACTATATACTCTCATAGATAGTATATATAGGCCAAGTTTTAGTACACTGTATTGCAAGATTCTCTCCTGCAGAGTGCACGGTAACCTGTTACGCTGTAGGCTGCTTTCTTGCAAGATGCAAAGTGCATTATGTATAGAGCGGTTTGGAATGGGTATTCCAGACCGTACGGCAATACATGGAACGGTCTGGAATGGGTATTACAGAGTGCACGGTAAAAGGGCTACTGCCCGGATAGGAGGTTTATAACTTCCCATCTATAGCGTGCACTCTCTGTAATAATTCTCCTAACTTATTATCTATCTCTTACTGCAACTATACCTATCTTATCATTACTCTTCTACTCGTTTACTTTCTCATGAATAGGTAAAGATCTTACCGAAGAATATAATATTATACATAAAGATTCCCATGTTGTTGAATTTAATGTTTCTAAAAGGAAATACCACTGATTATACGTAAATTAACTTGTCCAAAATGTTTTAAACCAGCTTCCAAACTAAGAGGTCCGCTATTATAAATTGCCTGTTATCGACGTTATTAGTAACGATAAAGAAACCAAACTTGAATATTCTGTTCAAAAAATTGTACAAACCTAAAATAAACCTGTAATAAACAGTTCCCGTATTGATAACTCGTTAAAACGACAGGTTTCAATTAAATAATTTAATTATATATAACCAATTTCAAAGTAGTTTTTATGCTTTGAAATATCGCGGCTTTCGACGCTTTCGAATCCTATTATAACTGAACCGAGAATAACGATATACTTTTCCGCCTAACCCGATGGAAAAATTAATTTATTTCAATTTTATAATACCTATCTATTCAAAAACTGCCATTTCAACAATACTAAATACGGCAATAATCTTACATTACTTTAACTAATATAATTACAATTACTTAACCATATCTTCGTACTCGTTATTTTCCGATTTTTACGTTGAAGTATTAACTGTAAACAATTTCATACCAATATTGATAAATTTACCCAAGTTGTCATCAATATATTCAACGACTTGAACCAGTTTCTTAATTATTTTTCATTGGGATTTCTACCTGTTTATTAACTTCTACACTCATGTTCATTACCAATATATTTTGCTTATTTGCAAATTAGGTTTCTTATTTATGATTTGTATAATGTGGAGGCGACTGGAATAAGTAGGAGTAAATAGAATATAGCTGTTAATTTTATATCTATTGATTTTTTACTGGTTAACTCGACGAACGTTCATTGCTTTTTTGCCATAGTTATCTTAGTTTACACGTTCTTTAACCACTCTTCAATATTGAAAAAACGTTTTATAAACAGGATATTTACTTCGGTTTTAAACGTTGAAACCTAATTTTTTATTTTTTTTGGAGACCTCCTTAATTTCCTTGTTTTTGTCGAAATTTAAATCCAACGCAATACAAATATAACCAGAGCTCTGGACGGTAGCTTCGACAAAATAAAGGCGATATTTAATGTTAATATTTAATTGATTGTTAATAGCTTCACAGTCGTTACTAATATTCATACTTACCTTCAATTTTTAACAAAACTCACGAAGATTATAAGTTTTTTTACATATATATTCAAAACACGTTTACTTTTTCGAATCGTTCGGATACATTTTTATACGGAGTAATATTATAAATCATTCTTTTTAGTAAAAACTAAATAACTTAGATGTCTAAACTTATATTACGAATCGCCTTATCGATTTCGGTACTCAAGCTGATATTCATTCGAATTATGAACGCTAACAACAAAAAGTTTTAATATTTAGAGCCGTAATATCTATAATAAGGCAACTAAAGGATGTCTTGTATTGTTATATAAGATGAAAGAGTTACTAAAGGAAATAAGATTTTATATTTTAGAGAGGCTTACGGCTAATATTCATAAAAAGGGTGGCAGGGGGGCTAATTCCGGCGCTTTTAACGCTGTGCTAAAGCGATTAACAGCTGAAACGTTCCAAACGATGCTATAGCGTTCCAAACCGCTCCAAAACGGTTATCGCGTGCCTTTATAAAACTGTCTATGTCAAAACAATATCTTTCACTGTTTTTTACGGCAGGAGTGCACCTTTTACTACCCTTTAAAATCCGCCGGCGCTTTTTACCATCCTTTGTAAACATTAGAACTTAAACGGGTAAGCTGGGAGTAATATCATAGGCTAGTACCTGGGGTAACGGTTACCAGGGATCTAGCTCTTGTGGTTACTATACTTGTATAATGCTTTGGAGCCGCTTAAAAATATACCCTTACACCTGTTACGTGACCGAAACACCCCCTTTTTCTGTAGCTCCGTATCAGCTCTTTAATAGAGGTTTCTCCCTCCTTTTGTTATTGAAGATTATATACAGTATCCGACCGCTTTAAGTGATAGCTCTGGTCTAGTCACTTTATATAAATAGTATAGAAGTTACATTTTAGCCGGATAGGTTTCAGCGAAATATTGTAGAACTTAATAGCTTATATAACTAATACGTGATAGAACGCCTTTTAAAAAGTATCCGAATATGTTTATAGTATTAACCAAGTTAATAGTAGCATAATGAGGCTTTCAGTGGTTAAAGAATACTAACAGAGTTAATAATCTCGTATTAAAATTATTCTTTTTAAAGTTATTTTAGGTTTTACAATGTTTCTACGCTGTTGTATATTTCTTGTAAATCGGAGTATTAAAGTTAAAAATAAGTAGGACCGTTACAATTTCCCGTTATAGGTATTTAATTAAGGTTCCTCTTTTTTTTTCTAGGTTATCTATAGTCTTCCAATTCGGTTACTAATTAGTATCGGTTAGGTATTTACCTTAAGGTATGAAGAATATAATATAGTATGCAAATTATAGTAGTAAGATAATTTTTCAAAAGGGAAAAGAGGCATTTAGAGAGTGCACGCCGCAGGTGAAAGCTAATAAGCTTCCACGTAGGGCGTAACATTCTACCATACACTCTGCTAACGTATTTTCTAGAATGTGACACGTTATCATACACTCCGTAAACGTGGTACCTACCCTCTCTAACTATGGTAATACCTAGTAATATCTACAGTTATAATTAATAAGACTTACTTAACCAGAACTTAAAGTTAACTAAACTAACGCATTCTTAACAATTACATCACTACCATATACTAGCCATAATCTTTCCATAATCTATCGATTACGGTATAAGTATAAAACCTAATGGATAAAGACTCTGATCGAGAAATAATAGGTTGGAAAAATAGATAATGAAACTTAACCAATGGATTAATATATTTCAGATTAATCTATCAAAGGTCAAACTAATGATTTTTACAGCCGGCTACTCTATTAACAACGAAAAATTATCGTTATTAATAGGATACTTTATGACGATTGTCAATAAAAATAGATTATAAAAGTATTCATTTAATATTACCGGAAACCTAATCCATTTAACCTCCATCAAATACTAGAGTCATACTTGAAGTGTACTAATTTCAAATGTCTACGATATAATAACCGGATTCGATATAGGCATAGCGATATAGAAAACCCTTAATATCGTTACCAAACAGCTTAAGATTCCTTTTATCATATTAGTAATTTGTACCAACTCGAAAAGCTTGTTTTAATACCTTACGAAACTTGCAATTACTAGCGAAACACGCCTGATTATCGATGCAATAACACTCCGTAAAATTTGAAAATTCAGGAAAATTGAAAAATTCGGTGGATTGATGGCAAAGATAACCTCACCAATATTATAACAAAATGATCATTAAATAAAACCATTAAAGGTTTATAAACAGTAATAAGTTAACTATACGTATTAAGAGCTACGTTAAAAAGTCACCTGATAAGGTTAAATCACGTGCTTAGAAACAGAGGTATTCCGGCAAATTGAAATATTGTTAGGCTAATAAAGCTGGCAACTTATTTAACTGGTACGGTTAGGCTATAAACATGATTTAGTTGGAGGTCTGTCTTGATCTGTGGCAAAAAACTTATTTGAAGGATTTGATGAAGTCGGAACTCGGAACTATAAGGCAAATGGAGGTAGTTGAAGTTAATCTGGCTGCAAAATTGATAGGGATCTGGCTGGTTTACGAAGAAGTAATTTAGTAGTAACCGAAAATGATTGGTTAACTACACTAGTGTACGCACACAAAACAAACAACTACTAGTGTTTAAACAATAGTAATTACAGTGCAGTAACTAAAATTTACTTACCATAAAGTTGACTATACTAACTACAAGTTGAGTGTATTGTTTTATAGGTCTACTATAAGTTCAAATATAGTATGCTCCTATATAACACTAGAGAATGGGTCAAGCAATTAGCCATAAAAATCAGTGTGTAGACCAGCTAGCGGTCTGCCAAACCTAGAACAATATATCCACTACTTAACTCCACTATACTACTGTTACTTTGATCAATTCGAATCAACAACATTGCAACGTCTAAAGTCCTACTAATACTAATCCGTACTAATTAGGTTAAACACAGATTGGAAAGATAGAAAAAGAAGTTACTTTCTGGTTACACTTTGTTAAAGACTAAGGTAGATGAAATATTCTTGCGGAAGTCCTCTACGAAATGCATCTGTTTTTATGGCAGTAAATAAAGAAAACTTTTAAATTGCGTTGTTTTTCACGGTAACATAAATGTAACGACGGTATCTCTATTGAACGAAACACCAAGAAATCTTCACCAAATCCATCTTCAACACGTTAAAATTAACCATTAAAAGTTTCAAAGATGCTTAAATTGACACACGACTAAATCAATACTATTGCGAGTACTACTACTATAAAAAGGACCTAGTTATACGACCTTAACTTTCTACTATAATTAATAACAACAAATAATATTCGACCATATTTCTTATACCAAACTTTACTCTTCATACCAACTTTTCCCTTTATACCCCCCCCCCCCATGTTAAAATCGTCAATTAAATACGTTAAAATCGTTGCTTCGAATGAAAACACCAAAAATCTGCCAATCGAGCTAGGAAAGCTACATCGCGCAACCTCACACCAAATCATCAAGTCTTTACGTTTCCAAATCGCTAAGTCACCACGCACCTAAGCCAAATTCCCTCGCCTAAACCAAAACATCAAAATGACACTCATTTGCAAATATATATATGCAATTCAACCTCTCGAGACGTTTTTACCAACCACAATAATAAAAAACTGAAAATTGAACATTTTAACAAATTCTTGACTGAAAAATACATAACTGATTACGTTAACTAATACATCTTAAACATAAACCTTAGCGAAAAGTTTGACCATAGCATGCGCACCATTCAAGATTTCGGTAAATTCTCTAGCTATTGAATCATTAATATATAAAAGATAATTTTATTATACAGTTAATGCTAAGTTTAAAAGTTTACTTGAGGTGGCAGTGATATTTAAAAAAAACATATAAGAGTTAATAAAAACCTTTGAACCAACTCAAAGTAAAAAAAGCCTTAGGATATTAATCCACAAAAACCACAAAATAAGGGAAAAGACGTTAAGGATCCTTGACGCCCTTATAAACGTTCTAAAGAACCACTGGTTAAGCCACAATTAGATCAAGTCTTTAATTTAAATGCTAACACCAATTCTTTACACGTCGACGATAAGGAATTTATTAATCTATTCGGCAGCTCATCACCTCTATATGACAAAAAGTAATACGTTCTTAGCGGCAGAAAGGCACGCGAAATCACAGCTTTCAATGCGAAAAAATTAATTAATGTCGACAAAATCTATCGGGTAATTAAACGAAACCATTAAAATTTCCAAACCCTTCCCTACGATTGTTAAGTTCCGCTTACCCTTTAGAATTTCCCTTAAAATTGTCAAACCTAGATTCCTCAAAGGTTTTCCCAAAATCGACAAGTCACTTAAAGTGGAACTTCACATGATAAATAAGCCTATACATGTAAACCCAGCATAGGTCTTACTATAAGATTTTATCTTTTGGATTGAATGATTAGTAACTACTCCGACCATTGCAAATTTAAGGCTCTAAAACTTGAATGATCGTTATAGAACACTATCAACAACTGAAAAAATTATCGTAATCTTCATCTAAAACCCATCCAAATGGTTAATACTAACTACAAAGTTTTCACAAATTTCGCGAATATCTAAAACAATATATAAAATTATAATGAAAAGCCTTAAAATCTACTTAATACGAAAATGATTCTCTTTTAATACATTTTTGAGTAAATAAAAGTTTCCCCCTTAAGGTATAACTCACTATTCCCCGAAATTCTTACAGGGTTCACTAAAGACTATTATCTGACCTTCCTAAGGAAAGTAAAAATGTTTCGAAAAACTAGAATAGTATGAAAAACTACATCGAATGCGACGTTCACTTTACGTAATACCATACGAATTGGGTGGAGACAAAGTAAACAACGATAATAGCTAAAAATAAAAAAGAGGAAAACTCCTCAATGAATATCCTTAATAAAATACTTTATAAGCTAAGGTTCTATCGATAAATAATGCGGAAATCTTATATTAACGAAACTACATTTTACAAACAGGTACTAGCAGCTCTCACGGGTGCAAACTGGTTCCAATACGAACTATAACGCCTAAATACCACTTATAACGGCTATTTATCCAACTATGATTTTCATTAACGACTGTAATAGCTTATATGATAAACTCGGTTAGTATATATTCCCAAACTGATAACCTTTACAATTGAAATGAAAAACATTGTGCGATGACATATTACATTTATCTTAAGTAAGAAGACTTTAACGTCTAATTTCTGGTTTAATGTCTTCAAATTGAAAGCTAAAGCTATACTAGTTACAAAAATAAATGAAATATTTAAGTGGACTTATTAACCAAAAGAATTATCGTCGTAATGGTGGTAAAAGATATTAGATCTGTGAGAATTCCGGTTATAAGTTTAATTCTCTAATTTTGAGCTAAACTCTATAGATAATAAGTAATATATTTCACCTAATACTCTACTATTTTTCGGTCAAACTACCCGACCACATAGCAAAATACGAAGATAAAGAGGATATTAACAATAACGATATACTTGAAAAAATTACGTGATAAAAAGATACTACTTTTGACGTAACCTATTTACTAGCCGACCATATTTTAATTTACCGCTTAAATAGTAAAGAACTTTATATTTATCTTAACTAAATATTCAATATTTCATATATCTTTAACCTTCAGAATCGTTATACAGAATATACGCTTCAAGGTATTATGTCGTATATAGAGGCAGGAAGGTACTCAGTAGGGTGCTATTCGTAATACCTGGAATTATAAACAAAAAATAATACTCTTACGAAAATCAATCGTTAAAGTATTATTAAAACCAAAGTTAGCTTTGGCTTTAACAAGCAACTATCTTTACTATAAACGATAACTATTTAAACTACTATGAAGCCAATTTATTCTTATATCGTTAAGTCCTCTACTATATTTATCTTTTATTTGGAAGATATGAAAATCTTTGGTGTAAATTTCAATGTCAACACTAAAGAACTGATCAAAAATGACCTAAGGTTATATCTTGATTCCAAATAGTGATACCTTTAATTTCATATTTAGGGCTTCAAAATGACAATGCTGAACATGATACACTCAAAGATACATTGATTCCACAAATGTTTCAATTATTCAGCCATCGACAGGTTATAAAAAGTCCTAAAATCCGTAAAGCATAAAAATATAGAATATTTTGCTTTGAAGGTAATTGAAAAGCATTACTATTATTTCCCAATGTATGCCCAAGACCCTAGAAAATTTAAATTTACCCTGAAACCCCATAATTATTCAAATTGCGTGATTTTCGTTTCATATGTTTTACTTAAATAACAAACTTATTATTTACATAGATACCTCCACAACATTTTTTCACAGAGTCAAATTCCTTAAGTTCCTATTGGAGAAAAAAGCATAGGAAAAGTTAATGATATTATAGATTAATACGTACATAGGTTGACTAAACGTCGTGGATCACGATATCTATATTAACTTTATAATAACAAAGTTTTGAACAACTGCAAAAATAATAGGGATCAAATTCAAACAAGTATCGATTAAGGTCTATTAAAGCATCAAAAAGGTTGAAATGGCGTACTCATTACTTTGCAAGGCATACAATATCCTTAAGTTAGATATTGAAAGCTTTACGGACTAGAAAGTACGTTTTAGATAGCGGTAAAGGGCCTGAATGATAATATAGATCCTAAGTATTTAATGCTACCGTTATTGGTATTTGAAGTATATACTTATCTGATGATTAAATCTCCGCTATTGAAAAGTAATGAGAAGAAAGTTGTAGTATTCACAAACACCTTACAGAAACTATAGAAGAAATTGGCACGGCATTAAGTCAATAATGCTTTGAACATCATAAATGATATTGCAACAATCAAGGTACTTTTTTTTATCGTTACAAAGTAAAGTCCTCGTATATTCAGAGCCAGGCGAATGGGATGACCCATTTAACATCTTAAGTATCACCAACGATAAAGTAATTAATAAAACTATTAACGGTTTTACAACATTTCACATAACTCAATTCAAACCTTATATTCAGGCTATTAATGATAACTATATCAATAAAGATCCTTAATCTAAATAAATCAACTAACATAACCTCATTTTACTTGTAATGGATAATCTAATGAAACGTCGACGGCACAGCTAACCACTGAAAAGAAAAACCTTTAAGGATAAGGAATATATACTAGTTCAAATCTGCAATATTATTTAAGTTAATAAGGAAAAGAATAACGAGTAGAATTTCGCTGTAAAGCTTCGATCATAACAAATTATTAAGATTGACAGAAGGCTTTTGTTTAAAAAAAAGCGATAGAATTGATATTAATAAACTCTTTATTTGAAAAGTCTTATAATTTGTTACTAAATACGACCTTAACCTCTAAAATCCAAATATTACGATATTTAAGTCGAGGATTATATACGAAGTTAAAGTTAAAACCACGGGACAACCTTATGAAACGTTACGTTGAATCGATGAAGAATACGTTAACGAATATAAAAACTTGAATTACAATACAATTGCTAACGATTCAAAAAATAAACCAATATTTAATAGTTACTTTATCAACAAGTTTACTAACTAAACCTATTGGAAAGTTTTCTCACAACAGCCGTAAAATTACCTCAAGGTATAGGTAACGAATAAATAATTTATTAAGAATCGTTTCATCAAAATTACCGTAAAATATCCGTAATAAATATCCTTTAAAGACGGTTGAACAATGTATTAAACCATTATACAAACTAGCTAAAGTAAAAGTTTATTAGTTTCTTATCTACCAATAGTATGCTAAATTCAAGCTATATATAAAATCTTGAACTTATGACGCGTACTTACTTGTTATGCAAAATAAAATTTTGTTCTAGTAGGAAAATAAACTAATAATATCATTTTATTGAAATTACTAGTCTTATAATATCGGAATAAAAGGCGATTGAAAGCTTGAAATTCTAAATTTACAAACAGTTTGCTACTTTAAAGAAAAGAAACTACCTTTATTTCAACAGAAAGTCGATATGTGAATATAATATTAATGATACTTACCTTAACTCACATTAAAAACCTTAAAGCTTTAACTTACCAATAATTAACAAAACTAAGATGGCTAAGGCTCAAAAGTATCTGAAGCAACGCGTACGTGGCAATTATATCGCCGTATTATACTAATTGGGGATCTTTGACAATTTATCGATTACGGTATAAACATAAAACCTAACGAATAAAGACTTAAAGCGACCAAATAAAAGATTATAATAGAAAATAAGGAATTTGAACAAGTAAATCAATATAGTTCCAATTAATAAATCCAAAGTTAAGTTAATAATCTTTACCGATATCTTGGTTGCATAAAATATAAACTTATTGTTGTAAATCGAATTCGTTATAACAATCATCAATAAGTCATAAAATAATCAATTCAATGTTACCGAAAACCTAATCCATAAAACCTCTGTTAAATACAAGAAAATCACTCGAAGCGTACTAACTTTAGAGGTTTACTGTATAATATTCGGCTTCGATATTATTCATTACAATATGGAAAACCCTTAATATCGTCACGAGGCAACAAATTTTTTTATCTTATACCGGTAATAATCTATATCTATTAGAGAAACATATTCGAATACATTTCGAAACTCGAAACTACTAACGAAAATCCGTAATAACCGATATAATGGCACTTTATAAAGCCTACGAAAGCAAGGAAATCAACATATTTAAATATATTCATAGAAAAAACAGTATAGTTATTTAAATAATAAGATCAACGCCAAATGAGGACCTATAAAAGTTTGTGGATAACAATAAACTAATTATAAGAATCAAGTACTACATTAATAGGATACCTAATAAGGAAAAATCATATGCTAGTAAATAAACGTATCCTAGTAAACTAGAAGACCGCTAAGGAATTAAAACTGGCAACTTAATTAATTGATACGATTAAATTAGAGGTTTGTATTATTTTATGGCAAAAGACTTAGTTGTAGTAATCAATAAAGTTGAAACCCGAAACTATGGAGCAATTTGAGTTAATTTAACTGTATAAGTAACAAGGGTATAGTTAATTAACGAAGAGGCAATTCAATGATAACCGGAAACGATTGGTCTACTTCACTGATATACACGTATAAAAAAGCTTCTAGTGTTGAAACATTAATAATTGTAATACAATAGGCCAAATTTACTTACAGTAAAGTTGATTATATTGTTTTGTAAAGCTACTGTAAATTGAAGTATTGTATATACCAATCTTATATTAAGGCACAAACCTAGCAATTAGCTGTACAGATTAGTATGTAGACCGGTTATCAGTTTGCCTAACCTAAAACAATACATCCATCAATTGACCACGCAATACGATTTTTACTGAAATCACGTCTCTAATTGACACCATTGCAATATCTAAAGTCCTACAAATAAAAGCTTAAGTATAGAAACTAACACGGTAATATTATTAATATATATATAAATATAGCGCTATTATACATATTTATAAGGCGCTATGAAATGAGCAAATATAATGTTTCTATATAAATTTACACAACACTATTATACAGGTCAATATAGTATTCCTAAGCGGATTTATACCTTGGCATTATATAAGTAAACATAGTTTTAATGTACGAATTCGTTTGTTAAGATTATACAAGTTTACAATTTCAAGTTATTTATGTTTATAACATCAATATATATATAAACTGAAATATTACTTTATCTACAATTGCTGAAAAAATAAAGTAGCTATTGGAATAGTAGTAATTGCAGTGCAGTAGAGCAACTTTACTTACAGTAAAGTTGACTATACTGACTGCAAGTTAAGTGTATTATTTTGGTTGAGCCTATTGTATTGGCTGGAAGTCAAGTACAGTATGTGCCTACTTCATACTAGGGCACGTGCTAAGCAATTAGATATAAAAATTACTGCGCAACCGGCTAGCGGTCTGCCAAACCTAGAATAATACATACATTACTTGACTATGCAATACTACTGTTACTTAGACTAATTGAATCGACAACTTTACAACGTTTAAAGCCCTACCAACACTAAACAGTGCTGATTAGGTTAAGCAAAAATAAGCTAAGTAAAAGAAAAGGCTACTTTATAATTACTTTTTGTAAAAGACCAAGGTAGAAGAAAGATTCTTACAAAAGGCCTCTATTGTTGCATCGGTTTTTACGACAGTAATTAGAAAAGACTTTTAGGCTACATCGGTTTTTACGGTAGCTTAAAGGTAGCGACGGTATAGTTATTAAAAACACCAAAAAATCTTTATTAAAGATCTTTCTTAAAAACATTAAAATTAACTATTGAAAGTCTTGAAGTTCGGCAAGTTATCAAACAACCAAACTAGTATTACTGCGGGTGTTACTACTACAAAAACAACCAAGTTTTACGGATAAAACACTAAATAACTTTCGACGTCGACTTATAATAATAGACGACCTTTAAACTTATCCTTTACATCAAACCTTTGCCTTTACTTTACTGTTTTTACTTCCCTTTTGTTAATTTCATCGTTAAGATCGTTACTTTAGGTGAAATCATCAAGAAACACCAAGTAAATCGATTTAACGCCAAGTCGTTAAGTTTCCACGCGACTTTACACCAAAACACCAAGTCAATACCACAAAGATTACCAAGTTCTTTACCCAATACATCTTATATAAGCTAGAACTTAACTATAGAATTAAGTTAAGAATATATAGAGGTAATTAAAGCTCTCGGAACTGTTTTCATCAATTACTATAACAAATAGCTATGGATTACAGATGTTTATAAAACCTAAATTAAAGCTTATCTGAATAATTATATTAACTAATATATTTTCGATGCGGACCTCGGTAATGACTACGGCCGGGGCACCCGCGCCTTTTAAGATTTCCATAAAATTTTCAACTATTATACTTTTAACATATGGAATATAATCCAGCGTACAATTAAGGCCAATTTGAAAAAGGAAGTTATTGGCTATAACATTGAAATCTTAAAAAAAAACACCCTATTGAAATTAGCCAAAATTTTATTTAAATTGTCTTAACGTAAAAAAACCCTTAAAATCTTGATTTTTAAAACCCGCAAGAGAAAGGTAAGAGCGTTAAAAACCCTTAACACCCTTACACACGTTTTACAGAACCTCCACTTTATCACTAATTAAGTTAAACCTCTTTACATGTTAACGATAAGAAACCTATTAATTTGTTCGGAAACCTAACACCTCCACGTCATAGTGTTGAGTATATCTTTAGCGGCATCAGAGAATGTAAAGCAGCAGTCGCTAACGCAGCCAAAAGAATTAACGTTAAAACTCTTTACCAATTAATTAAGTAAGATTTTTAACTACTTTAAAACCCTGAAATCTCTATTTCTCTTTAGCTTTTTAATCAGAATCACCAAGCTCCTTAAAAGCCTTTTTATGGCGGGTTTGTTTATACGTGCGTGCCTATTACAAGTTTTATCACAGGAATTTATTCTTTAAGCTAAGAAATTAACAATTACCTTTAATATCGCGGTTTGGAGGCCCTAAGGCTTAACCTATAAGGAAATATTAATAAAAACTGAAACTATTATCATGGCTTTCCTTCAAAACCCGTTAAAATAATGAATATTGATTACAAGCTTTTCACGTACTTTGCCAAGATTTGAAACGACATAGAAAAGTATAACGAAAAGCTTTACAACCTCTTCGATACGAATATAATACCCCTTTTAAACATGTATAAGTAAATGAAGGTTTACCCTTTTGATTTTTACTTATTATTTTCCGAAATCTTTACAACACATACCAAGGACTATTACCCAACCTTTTTAACTCGATCAACCACTTTTTGCGAAGTTTACGATAGTATAAAAAGCTATTTCGAATACGAAGTTAACCTTACCTAATATTATACGGACTAGGCTAATACAGGATAAACTACAATAATGGCGAAAAAGAAAAAAGGTGGAAAAACTAATGGATATGTTAAATTAGATAATTAAGAGGTTGATGTTACGATAGTAAACAATGAGAAAAGCTTATATTGGTGAAGCTTTACTTCGCAAACAGATACGGGCAGTTGTTACGGGTGCTAACGAGTTTAAATACGCCTTATAACGGCTAGATAATACTGGCGAAAGCTTTTTGAGCTAGCTGCGCTTTTCTATTATAACTTTAATAATATTTATACTAAATTAGCTTAGTATATACTCTTAAGCTGGTAACTTTCCTAACGTAAATAAAAAATATTTTACAGTAGCGAATTAAGTTGACCGTAAATATGGCTACAAGCGTCTTAAACGTTTAAAATCCAGCCTAACAGCCTTAAAGTAAAGGTAACAATAATATTAGCGCTAATAAGGGTAGTATTTAAATGATCCTGTTGACCGTAAAATCTATCGTCGTAATAATATCGAAAGATATCAAATTTATAGTAAAATTAGCTATTAATTAACTTTTTATGCCTTAATCAAGTATAATAACAAAAATTTAATATATCATATCTAATACCCTATTACTTTCACATAAAACTACTTAGATTATATCGTCAACTTCGAGGGTAACAAGGTAATTAACAATAATAATACCCCCTAACAAATGAAGTAATATAAAAATACTAATTTTAACGCGGCTTAATTATTAGCCAACTTTGTCTTTTTATACTACTTAAGCGGTGAAAACCCTTACCTTTGGCTTGAAAAAAACTCTAACCCTTTATATACCTTTAACCTCCATGATTATGACGTAGATTATATGTTTTAAGGTATTATATTACATATAAGGTCAATAAAGTGCTTAATAGAAGGTTTTTCGTGGTACAGAATACTACTGAGAGAAAGCACTACAGTTATTAAAATTAATCGTTACGATGTTATTAAAGCTAAAATTAGCTTCGAACTAGGTAAGTAACTATCGTTACTAGGGACAACGGCATATCAAATTATTATAAAACCTATTACGTTTTACATCCTTTAGTCTATTACACATTTCCTTCTTTACTTATAATATGTAAAGATTCTTAACGTTACCTTTAACGTTAATGCAGACAAACTAGTTTAAAACGGATAAAGATTTCTTTTCACCTTTAAATCAGAGTATCTATAATTTTGACTTTAAGGATCAAATGAAGTGGTGTTAAACCCAACGAAGTTGTAAATATGTTAATTATACTAGCGTTTCAATAAACTAGCTATTAATAAGTTATATAAAGTCGTAAAGTTCGAAAGACATAAAGATATGAAATACTTTGCCCTAAAAGCTATCAAAAAGCTTTGCTACCACTACTGAACACATATATTAGTCCCCTCGAAACTTTGGTTTACATTAAAAAGAATGAAAACTGTAACTGCGAAGTTTTTATTAATGTATTTTCTTTCAATAATAAGCATATTTTTATATTATTAACTTTGCAACCTCTTTTTATAAAGCTTATTTCTCAAAGTCCTTATCAGCAAAAAATATGTAGGAAATACTGAGGATACTGTAGATTAGCACGTACTTGAGTTTACTTAACATCGTCGTTTACGATATTAATATCAACTTTATAACGGCGAAGTTTTAGGAAAATGTTAAGATAATAAGAATCTAGTGCAAATAGGTGTCTGTAAAGGCCCACTGGAGTATTAGGAAGGTTAAAAGGGAACACGTACTACTTTGTCAAGCGTATAATATCTTTACTTTTAAGATTAAAAGCTTTACGGACCTAAAAGTACACCTTTAGATAGCGGTGAAGAGCTTGAACGATATTATATGCTATAACGACCTAGTACTAATACTATTGGTCTATAAAGTGTACCCACGCCTGACGAGTGAATCTCCACCATTAGTAAGTACTCAGAAGCGTATTATAGCCTATGTTATAATACTAAAGGAACAACAGAAGAAATTGGCACACCTTTAAGTTCACAACGCCTTTAATATTAGAAACGGTTTTATGATTATCGACGTCCTTATCTTATCGTTATAAAGTAAAATCCTTATATAGAAAGAGTTGGATAAATGAAAAGGTTTATATAAAACCTTAAGTATCATTAAATTTAAAGTAGTTGTTAAAACTGTTACCGGTCTTATAAATTTTCGTATTATTTCAGTTAATTCTTACATTAGAGTAATCAACGATAAAGATCTTTAAGTTAAGAAACTGAGTTAATACAAACATCCTTTACCAGTTATCGACAAACCAATAGAATGTTATCGATACGGACGACCCTTGAAGAAGAGGAATATAAGAGAGGGGAAATACACATCGGGCCGCATTTATAATATTTCTTAGGTAAGCAGGAACGAAAGGGATAATGAAGATTTAGCATTAAAGCTTTATATACAAGGCATTATCAAAACTTTCGGTAAACCTTTTAAAGAAAACAATAGTGTTGAAATTAACGGCTTATTAACTCGAAGGGTTGTATAATTCGTGTTGATGGCCGACTTTAACCTTTTAAACCCGAATATCACAATTTTCAAATCGAGGATTATTTACGAGATTAAAGGTAAGATTACGTGCCAACTGTATGAAAAATTACGTTTAATCGTTTAAGGATTTATTAATAACGGAAAAAGCTAAATCCTTATATAATTTCTAACGATTTAGAAAACCAGCTAACTTTTAGTAGTTGTTTTGGAAATAAGTTGGTTTCCTACGACTAAATGCAGATTTAGGTTGAATAGCCAAGATATAATGTAAATATATATGTGATTAGTAATCGATTTATAGTGGATTGTTTTATTGGAATTGTTACAAGAATTGCGTGTTATTTATCTTTCAGGTATGGTAATACGATATATTGAGTTATTATAGGCATTAGCTAAAGTAGGAATTTATTGGTTTTTCATGTGATAATCATACTCTAAGTTACGGTTAGATATAAAGTCTTTAACGTAAGACCTGTACTTGCTAATATCGTAAAAGAAGGATTTCAATTTGATAGGTATATAGATTAACGATATCTTTTTCATTAGAACGGCTAGATTTGCGGTATTGGAATAACAGGTGATGAAGAACTTTAAGTTTTGAAATTATATGCTGGTTACAATGTTAGCAAAGGGTAATCAATTTAACCTTAATAAATCTTTAATCTTTATATTTGGTATCAAGGCTGGCTTTAGCTTTCGCTAATAAGGTTAAAGCGTTAACTTAACTATAATCGATAAGCATAACGTAACCAAGACTTAATGATACATGAAATAATATTATTATAATAGCTATATCGATATCTTATATTAACGGAAGGCCTTATATGACCTATTTATTACGGTACAAGTATAGGATTCAACAAATGAAGATGTTCACTGGCTGAATAGGAGGTTTAAGTAATAGATACGGAATTTGAACCGGGGTGTTAATAGAATTCCAATCGACCTATCAAAAGCTAAGTTAATAATCTTTAAAGACGGATATTTTATAAATAACAATGACATATCTTTACAGATCGGCTTTTTAATAACTTTTGTTAACAATGATGGGTGAAAAGATTAGTTTAGTATTATCAGTAGCTTAATTTATTAGATATTATTTCAATATAAGAGAATTATATGAAGCGTATTAGCCATAGAGATCTATGGTATTATAGCAATCTTTAATATAGGTATAATATTATAGGAAAACCTTAATATTATTACTAAGCAGTTGGAAATTCTTCTTATCCTAGTGGTAATCTATACCTATTCGAAGAGCCTTTTTGAGTACCTTTTAAAGTTCAAAACCACCAGTGAAAATACCTGATAATCAATGTAATAACACTTTGCAAAACCTACAAAGGTAGGAAAATCGAGAAGATTCGGTAGATTAATGGAAAAGATGATCCTGTTAACGTTATAACGAAGATATTATCGAATAAGACTCTTAAAAAGTTTGTAAATAGTAACAGACTAATTATACATATTAAAGACTACGTTAATAAACCGCTCGGTAAAACCAAATTACGTAACAGCAGTTAAATATATACTGGTAAATTGAAAGACTGTTAGGAAACTAACGATGGCGACTTATTTCATTAATGCGGTTAAATTAGAGTTTTATGTAAGGCTATGGTAAAAAAGTTTTTTATAGGAAATAATGAAGTTGGACTTTAAAGCCGTAGGGTAATTAACGGCAATTAAGATTAATTTAAGTAGAGATATGTATAATTTAATATAAAAGTTAATTAGAATTAATAGGAATCTAGTTAGTTAACAAAGTCGTAATTTAACAGTTACTGAAAAAGATTAGTTAACTATATTGACATACACGTGCAAACTAAAAAGCCTCTAGTATTATAATAGTAGTAATTGTACTATAGTAGGCCAACTTCACTTATAGTAAAGTTAACTATAATAATTTTGAATTAAGTGTATTATTTTTTATGGGCCTACTATATTATCTACAAGTTAAATACAGTATACATCTACTATATACTAGGGCACAGGCCAAGCAATTAGCTATACAAATTATTGCACAAACCGGCTAGCGGTCTACTAAACCTAAAACAATATATTCACCACTTGACCACCTAATACTATTATTACTTCGACCAATCAAATCGAAAATATTGCAACGTCTAAAGCCCTACTAACAGTAGCGGTTATATATATATATATAAGTAAAATAAAAGTCGGAAATTTTAATAAGGGTAGTTTTATAAGCTACTTATTGGCTTTATTATTCTGTATAAATGTGTATTATTAAGAATCTACTCATGCGTAAATTTATTTACCCTTGTGGAAATCTCTTTATTGATATAGGTTTTTTTTTTTTTACATATGCAGAAATGTATTTTAATATTTAGATGTGCATTCTCTTAATTATAATCACAGAAAAAGTAAAGTAACAGTTATATATATACAAATAAAATGGAAGGACACAAAATCTTATAGGGGTAGTTTGATATATCGCCTACTGTACCTACTTCTTTCTACTAATATAACTCGTTAAAGTATCAAAAAATACCAAATCTAATCTACCTATACAACGCCCATTTTTACCTTTACTGACATCTTTTTTCTTATTTGAATAATACAATTAAGGCTTTTTAACTAAATAAGGGTTATATTACACAAAGATATCCTATTAGTAATAATTATATATAACAAAGGTTCTATATAAGGGATTATACAACCCTTCATATACAAGTTATTACGTAGTAGAAGACTCCGTAGCACTGACTATATCCTTGTGTATAGTCTGTATTTCTTAGGGGATTAAAGCTTTACGCCCGCCTAAGGAAAGTCTTCAATGTCAAGCATCAAGCCTTTTGTACAATACATTTGAAACAATTGGTTACGGGTTGTTGCCCGCAGCTCAGTGGAACTGGCAGCGGATGAATATTACCCTTATGGAACATTACCAATGTGATATCTCGACTAGAATTCATCAAAGTGGAGTACACAAGGCCCCTTGCCTCGTCTTAATACTTAATATACACGGGCAGCCGTAGCCGGCATTCCTGAAGTCCATGCGTCTGCATTTGCTCCCAACTGCCATGTCTGCCCTGTCGGGCTTCTTCCCAGGCTCCTCGTTCGTTCGCTCATTCAAGCTATGGCCACTCAGCTGCTCTGAGCAAGCTCATGCCCGCCCTGCGTTCAATAGGATGTTCGACCCCGACTTCCCACCCGGAATGTAGGCCACATTCGGGTTCCCCGCCAAGGTATTCGCAATGTCGCGACTCGCCTCGATCTTGCGGATCTGGATCAGCCCGTCGCCGCTCCTCGCAATGGCCTTCGCAATGGCGTCGGCGCTCTCGGCCTCGCCCTCGGCGCGGATGACATTGGCCTGGCGCTCCTGCTCGGCCTTCTCGACGATGAAGCGCGCCCGCTCGGCATCCTGCTGGGCGATCTGCTTCTGCTCGACGGCCTTGGTGAACTCCTTGCCGAAAGTCATGTGCGTGATGGAGACGTCCTCGAGCGCGATGTTGAACTCGGCGGCGCGCTTCATGAGGTCGTCGCGGATGCGGTTCGAGACGGCCTCGCGCTGCGTGATGAGCTCGGCGGCGTCGAACTGGGCGACGATGGACTTGAGAACTTCGTTGCCGATGGAGGGCAGCACGCGCTCGTCGTAGTCTTGGCCGAGGGACTGTGTTCTCGTGTCAGACACAGCCTCCCTGGCATCACGGACGCGGGCGGCGCGCAGGGAGGGCAGCATGCGAGCTCACCTGGTAGATCTTGGGCAGCGCCTGCACCTCGGGGCGGTGCAGGACCCTCAGCGTCAAGCTGACCATCTGCAAGTCCTTGGAGCCGGTGGTGGTGGCGATGTTGCGGGGCTTGGTGCGCACGTCGAAGATGATGCTCTTCTGGAGCCAGGGGATCAGGAAGTGGGTGCCCTCGTTGATAACGCACTCCTTGACGCCCTTCAGTCGGTCGAAGATGACGGCGCGCGAGCCGCCGCGCACGTCGTAGATGGACTGCGAGAGCAGACTGGCGCCGATAGCGGCGGGGACTGCGAGGCTGTAGGCACTGCGCAAGGCGTTGGGGCTGAACGCCATTGCGAGGATGGATCGGGGTGGATCGGAGTGGAGGTGGCTGGTGGAGGAGAAGGACGCTGGGTGGTTGGTTTGGATTCGGGAGTTGCGTGGAAGAAGGAGTGGGAGCCTTTGATTTCCTCGCCAAAACGGATGATGCTCACGAGGCAAACCAAAGCCCCCACTGCAACTTCGATTGTAGATATCGTAGATGAGGTCAGGGAATCCCTGTGTCGCTGACATAAGCATTCAGGCCAATGAATGACCCGCAACCTTCAGCTGAGTTCACCTGCGTTCGTCAATGACACTTTCCACTACGACGAGCAACGAAAGCACGTCCAGCTGATCACCTCCCACGTCCATTGGAACCTCACGCGCACAATGAGGCCCACACAGCGACTTCTGGCCGGCTCCGAGATCGGCAAGAACAACCAGTGAGTCGGGTGTCGGTGATGAAGCGCGCTTTCCTGAGCCGCCTTGGGGATCGCATGATGGATCACGGGTTTTCAAGGGGCGCCGCGCGGCTTGCATGGCTTCTGCTAACGCTTGATCCACAGCTATCTTGGCCATGCCTGGGGCTCCTTCGGTAAGCCGCCCATCCCGCGAGACGCAGACAATGAGGAGCGACGACGAAACGAGAACCAACGCCACAAACACCACCAATGAATCGCCAACAGTTGGACTGGGCGGGCATCGGGGCTTGGAATCCGATGTGGATATTTACGCCTGAGAGTTCGTGGTACTGACGGCAGTCATCAGGGACCCCCGTTCAGAAACAGAAGGGCATCGTGACCTACGGCATGGCCCCGAACCGACAAAACCCCTTGGCCGGCGCTGCCCACGCTGCTGTCTTCAACGTCTGGCGGCGATTCAGCGCACAGGTCCTCTACGTCGTGCCGCCTTTCGTTGCCGCTTACTACATTATGGAATGGGCTACTGAGAGGTTAGTTGTTCTACGCAGAGATGGACCCCTGCCATTGCACCGGAACCATAGCTGATCTGGGCTTCTGCAGAAACCACTACCTCAACTCCAAGGCCGGTATAAAGGAGTTTGGCGACGCGGAGGAGTGAACTAGTCTCGTGCTGCGATGGACAAGCGTGTGGCTCGGCCTGTCGAGTCAGTTCAGCCGAGACTGGCAACTCTTGGGGACAGCAGCCGGGCTCATTGCATGACGCTGAGCTGTACACCATTACCATTAGATGAGAGCGGAACGGAAACGAATAAAGCTTCGGTTTGCAGCACTCAACTCCGGATCACATCAGACAACCGACCACTTTCGGCAACATTGCGCGAGTCTGTGCAGCTTTCAAGCATCCACCTGAGCGAGTGTTCCTACCGCGTTCGCTGATTCTCTCCGCTGATTCTCTCCCCCTTTAGACATGTTTCCGGCTTAGTTGGCGGCAATCAACGTGGGCGCCTCAGTCTGCGCACCAATGTTCGAGATCATCTCGGGAACACTCTCCACATCATTCCGCTTGCCTTCTTTGACAACCTCAAACCCAGTCCAGTTGTGCAACGCGGCCAGGATCTCGTCTTTGTACCTCGGAATGCCACCCACATAGTTCACCGCCTCGAATGCCTTACCAGGCACGCACCCACCCATATACGTACTCCTTGTGGTGGGGAACAAAGTGGCATCGCTCAGCTCGTTGATGTGCATCTTCCAGGCCTTGGTCGCCTCAAGAGTGGCGTTGATGTATTTGATGCCCTGCCTCTGCATCTTGGTGATGGTGTCTACAATCCATCGGCACTGGACCTCGACAATGGTAGGCCCGTTGGCCAGGAGCATTGGGCCGTGCGGGCCGTACATGTGGAACATGTTGGGATATCCTGAGACTGTTGTCCCAAGATATGTGTTGGCTGCCGCTTGCCACTCCGCAGCCAGCTCGCTCGAGTTGATGGACTTCAGCCCCATTTGGGTCATACCACCAGTTGTGATGTCCTGCCAACTCAGGGGTTAGCAAAGGGCACACTGGAAGGCAAATGTGAAGGCCAGACTTACGAACCCAGTCGCGATTGCGACAGCGTCCAGGTCGTAATGCGTCCCATCCTCAAGTATGATTCCCGTCCCGTCAAACCCCTTGATCTAATTCTGTTTAATATCCACGATGTCGACGTTCGGCTGATCAAGCACCTCGTACCAGCACTGCTCGAGAGAAGGCCTCCTGATACCTGTGCAGACAGTCAGTCAGTCAGCTTGGCTCCATTACTTCCATCATCTGAGTTATCAGAGTTGGGTGTTGGCGTACCGAAATAGTGATGCATCGTCGAGGGTGCCCGCAGATCACGCTTCTTCGGATCGGTAATACGCGCCCGGACTTTCTTGGCCCAAAAGTCGTAGGCCTCCTTGTTCGCCTCGCCGTTCGTCAGCATGTCTTTATAATTCGCCAGCCAAAAGTTGAAGCCCGCCTTGTCCCACAGGCCCTGGTAGAACGCCTCGCGCTCCTCGGGCGTGTCGTCGAACGTGTGCCTTTCCACAACGTCGTACAAAAGCCCGGCGGCGCTGCGCTCGCGCATCTCGAACAGCCGCGGGTACCACGCCTTGTGGGCATTCTGCGCCTCGGCGGCCAGGCGCTTGCGGCCCATGGGCAGTGCGAGGTTCGGCGTGCGCTGGAACAGCGTGAGCGTGCCGGCGTGCTGGCCCCATTCCTGCGAGATCTGCACGCCCGAGGCGCCGGTGCCGATCACGGCCATGTTCTTGCCCTTGACGTCGATGCCCTCGTCGGGCTAGAAGGACGAGTGGTGCACCGCGCCGCGGAACCTGTCGATCCCCGGCCAGGCGGGGATGTATCTTCTTGCGGCCTGTGGAGAGGGCGGGTGGTGTCAGCCACTGTTGCCTGTCTTGTGGGGCATCTCCAGGAGGCAGAGGAAGGGCACTTACGAAGCCGGACCCGAGGATGATGAACCTGGCCTTGCTGGTGCGGTTGTAGACCGTGTTCACGATCCACTTCCCAGCCTCCTTGTCGAAGCTGGCCCCCACGACGACGGTCTGGAAGGAGCAGTCCTTCTTGATGTCCAAGACCTTGTCGACGTGGTCAAAGTACGCCCGGATCTCCTCGTACTCCGGGTAGTTGGTCGACCAGTTCCACGAGTTGTACACCTCGGGCCAGGAGAACTCGTATTCGGGGACCGCCGAGTCGACGCGCGCGCCCGGATAGCAGTTGAACCGCCAGGTGCCTCCAAGATCGCTGCCGGCTTCGAAGATGACGGCCTTGAAGCCGCGCTCGCGGAGGCCCTTGAGCGTGAAGATGCCGCCTGGGTGAAGCATAGCGTCAATGCTGCCCATGATTCCAAGAGGCGATGATCCCAGGTGCGGGCCGTGATAGCTACTGTGATGGACTTGCTGACTGCGCAAACGTACTGAAGCCACCTCCGACGATTATAACGTCTACATCAAGGTTATCGGCATATGGTCCGGTGTTGCTCTCATGGGGACTCGAGTAGTCCGTAAGTTCCGTCTTGAACTTCTTCGGAATGGTGGTGGATGGCCCTCTCATGATTGTTGAGTGGTCGTTCTCCAGCACGTAGCAAGTACCGTACTGCTACCTGAGTATGTATGTCTTGAGGATTGGCAGTATCAGATCTACGCAAGCCAATTCGACCAGAATTTATAGCTTCCTCAAATGGAGAAGAAAGAGTGCGATTTACCAGCATACTGATGAGTGAGGTCTGGTCTGCATACTTTCTGTTGACGACCGGAAATCTGCTTTCAAAGTCGGCATTCCTCCATCAGGTAATCCGCACATCAAACTAGTCGACCATCGCTCGTCCCTCTCTCAAGGGACCGACCATACAGTCGTATCCCCGGCGCAAGTAGGCGCCGGGCGGGGGACTGACTAGGCTGCGCCTCTCGGCCCGACCAGAGCTACGGTTCACACGCTTACGGGTCTCTGAACTGTAGGGCAGGCAACCTCTCCGCGGCCCTAGGGTCTACACAGGACCTACTTATGAGGACCCGGGTTGCGATTCTTCCCGCCGGTACCTACAGGATTATTTCGTAGCTGCAAGTGCCACACTTTGTATGGGGCGCTGCTCGGTGATTATATATATATATATATATATATATTCAAAAACAACAAAAAGCTACTGTTGATAGGCCTTGCCTGATAGGCTTTTAAACATTGTCGATTCGAATCGTGGTCGAAGTAACAGTAATATTACGTGGTCTAGTGGTAGATGTATTGTTTTAGGTTTGGCAGACCGCTAGCCGGTTTGCGCAGTAATTTGTATGGCCAATTGCTTAGCCCATGCCATAGTATGAAGTGGCCGTGTATTTTATTTGACTGACAGCTAATGTGGTAGACATATAAAATAATATACTTCAATTGCAGTTAGTACAGTCAATTTTACTGTAGGTAAAGTTGACTCATTGCATTGCAATTACTATTATTTCAATATTGGCGGCTTTTTGTTTTGTACACATATGTTAGTGTAGTCAACCAATCTTTTCCGGTTACTACTAAATTATACCCTCGTTAACTAGTGAAACCCCTATGAATTCCACAGCTAAATTGACCCCAATTGCCTCTATTTTCCTTACAGTTCCGAATTCTAGCTTCATAATTTTTACAAATATGTTTTTCGTTACAAACTTATACAGAATTTAAACTTAACTGTACTAATTAAATAAGTCGCCGGCGTTGTTTTCCTGATAATCTTTCAATTTGTCAAATCTCTGTTCGCTGATACGCAATATGAGTTAGCCAGGTATCCTATTAATGTGGCTCCTAATACGTACGGTTAGCCTATTGTTATCTATAAACCTTCTAAGAGCCTTATTTAGTGATATTTTCGTTATAATATTAGCGGGATTATTTTTACCGTTAATTTGTTGGAACTCTTTTATTCCATTGCTTTCGTAAGCTTTACGAAGTGCTATTATATCGATTGTCAAGTGTTTTTCGCTGATGGTTCTGAGTTTTAAAAGGTATTTAATTAGGCTTTTCGAGTTGATACAAATTACTACTGGAATAAAAGGAATCTTCAACTACTTGGTAACGACGTTAAATATTTTTATAATATTATACCTACATAGAAGCTGGTTATTACGTCGTAAACTTTCGAAGTTAATACACTTTATATGATCTTTTTACATTTCACAGAGATCTAATAGATTAGGTTTTCGACGATATTAAATTGGGTTTTTTATTTGTCTTAATTTATGAGGGTTATTAGTAAGCCGATTTATGATAATAGGTTTGTGTTATTTGTAAAGGAGCCATCCGTAAAAATTTTCAACTTAGATTTCGATAAATCGATTGTAACTATATTAATTTCTCGTTTTAGATTGTGTATTTGCCACTTTATCCTTTTATTTAGTCGGTTAAAATCTGTGTTTATTTAGTTTTATACTTTCACCGCAATCGATAGGTTGTAGGAGGCCTCCAGCTAATATATAACGGCGATATAATTACCATAAACGCGTTATTTTAAGTATTATTAAACCTTGTTTATACTAATTTCTTAATTATAGCTAAGTTAGCGCTCTGGCTCTTTTAGCGGAAATTGATGTAGGTATTAATATTAATTATATGTGTTAATGATTTGTTAAAGTCAAGTTAATTACCTTTCGTCAAAATTGTAACTGGTTTACAGTTCTAAAACTTTAAGGTTTCAATCGTTTGTTATTTCGATGCTACGAAATTATTAATTTGTATACCTACTAAACCAAAGTTTTCCTCTTATGTTACCATTTAATACGTGTCATAGGTTAAAGACTATATATGTTAGAATAGCACTCAAATGCAGTAAAGTTAAGCCAAATAAACTGTCAGTTTAGTTGATTGTACTGAATGCAAATTGCCTGCAGTTTGTGAGACTGCACTGCAAGTGCAGCACAGTAGGTGCCCACTTCAATGTGGGGCACATGCCAAAGCGTTTGGTCACGCAAATTAGTGTGCAGACCGGCTAGCAGTCCACCAAACTTAGAACTTATTAACCACAACCAATTTCAATACAGCACCAGTTACTTCGATCACAGTGATTCGAATCGACTATTTTGCAACGATAAAGGCCTACCAACACTAATAAGTACTTATAAGGTTAAGCATAGATAAGCTAGGTAGAAGAGGAAGCTACATTTTGGTTACGTTTTACGTTAAACGGCGGCTAAGGGTAGAGGAAAGGTTTTTGCGAAGCGCTCCTATAGTACTATATTAGCTGTCGCAGCAGTATGTAGAGAAGGCCTCTGAATTATATCAGCTATCACGGCAATTTAGGATCAGACATCGGCATCTTTATTGAAAACACTAAGGAATCATCATCGATTCTTCTTTAAGAAAAGCCTTGAAATTAACAGCTAAAAGTCTTAAAAATTACTAAGCTGATAAGTTAGTAAACAGCTAATTCAGTACTATTGTGGTTACTACTATTGCGGTTGTACTACTGTAAATTCTCAATCGCAAAAACGATTAAGTCCTACAACCTTTAATTATACCAACTTTAATGGAAAACCTACTACCTACTACTTTACACCACTTTTTTTCTCTTACACTTTTTAATTTCTATTACTATAGCTTTAAAATACGTTGGAATCAATATCATTAACGACCCCGACCAAAAAATAGCAATTAAGGACCTCAGTATCATATTCGTCAAGTATTACCACGAAAACCTCTGGTTTATAAACCCTAATAAAAACTCCTTAATCAAACACCTCACCAGCGTAATCGGCTCCTATATTTTCGATTTGAAACCTACCGAAAAAGTTGAAAACCTAAAAGCGTTTAAGTACTTTTAAAAATATTTTCGAAAATGGAACCTCAACATATAAACAATAGCAAATAAACATATCAAACTTAGGCTAAAAACCGAACTCGTAAACCGAGGTATTGAACTCCTAACGAAAAAAGGGGAAAAGGGTAACCTGGCAAACGTACTTTACGAATACGCTACCGATGAAAACATCTAATAGATATTTAAAGCTAAGGGCAAAAGTATTACGGGCAACAGCATCTATTGAAGCCATTATACGCGTTCGTAAATATCTATGTAAGCCCAGATAAATTCTTCAAACCTCTTTAACTAAAATTAATGGTCAAATACTACTAGCCGTAAGAAATCAATTTACTTACACGCTATAAGCCTTTAAATCCACTATTTAATAAAGTAGGAACCTAGATGTACCCATTAACACCAAGAGGAATATTACCAAGTCCTCCGCGAAAACCCATAAATTCTTTTCTCACAAACTCCTTAACAGGTTCAATTTTAACAGCCAAATTTAAAAAAAGGAGTAGCTTTATGCGCAAGACTAGTGTGGGTACAAATATTGGCTTTTTTACTTTCAAATCGACTAGATGCAACTATTCTACCTACTAACACCAATACTTCCAACACCTTTCCCAACACCAGTTAAGGAATTTAAAGGGTCCTTATAACCAGTTCATTAACCTTCCCCTCGACACGTATCTATGGTAAATACGGATGACGTAGCAATTACTATATTCGTCAAAATCTTAAGATAGAAGAAAAATTATAACGATAAGCTATATAACCTCCTCGACGTTAAGTTACGCCCGTTCTTTAATATATACCGTCAAATAAGGGTTAAATTACCAGGATTTCACTCGTTGTTTCCCAGTATCCCTATCGGCTAAGCCGAGGATTACTACCTCCAGTACCTGACGAATTATTTCTCTTTCCGCGAAATCTACGATAGTCTAAAAAGCTATTTCGAATACAATATGAATTTTACTTAATATCATACCGACCAGAACATCATCAAGTGATCTTATATATTGAATTACAAAAAAAAAAGATAGAAAGCAACACAGATCTACTTCATTAGATATTTAATAGGTTAATACTTTACTAATAAGTAATGGGGAACATGAGAGCTAGCAAAGGCACTTTACGTTAGAAAATCCGCCAAGTTGTTACAGGCCATAAAGAGTTTTAATACGCCTTACAATTCTCTAATACCACTTGTAAAACTTTTTTTAGCCAATTACGTTTCTCGTTGACGACCGTAACGGCTCGAGTTTTAAGTTCGACTGTTATATACCTCCAGGCCCCGAAATTTGACGATGAAGAAGACCCCTCCCACACGTATTACAACGATTGTAAGTACGAAAGTCACGGCTAATACGGTTAACAAAAGGCTTGGATCTAATGACGTAACTAAATTACATACAAAAAAAAGGAATTCTTTTTCTTTAAGGTTTTTAAGCTAACCAAACAAGTTTACATTAAACGTTAAAAATGCTGGATTTACGATTGATAAGGCTGATAGTTAACATGCCATATTATTATTAAACTCGAATTAAAGTAGATAGTATATTTTATTAATTAACTTTTAATTTTAATTGAAATCAAGTCGCATATATCATTAAATTTAAAAAGATGTTAAAAATAATGAAAATAAATCCGAGGCTATCAGCTAGTATAAAAATACTGACACTGGCCTAAAAGTAACGTAAGAAATCGCCAACCACGCTTTTTTATACCGCTTAATAGGTAAAGACTCTCATCGCCGACATAACGATAAAGAACTTAACTTTACATACCTTTTTACTATTGAAGATCGTTACTCGAAGTATGTCTTTTAGGGTATCATGCCGGATATTAAGGTAACACAGCACTTAAAAAGAGACTATTTGTAATATATCGCGTTGCGAAGGGATACAAATACGGCTATGAAACTTAATTATACGTATATTGGCAAAGCTAAGATCGGCTTTAGCCTGAGAAAAGAGTTTTTTTCACTGGAATGGACGACTATTGCTATTATCGTTGGTTCTATTATTTTTTACATTTTGAAATCCCCTATCTCTTCTTTCCTTAGCTTTGAAGATATGAGAAACCTCGGCGTTAAAGTTGACGTTTTAATTAATAAATTCTTTTAGGTTAAAACAGTAAAGGGTTTCCACTTAACCTTCAATAAAGTCACCTCTAGTTTTATCTTCAAGGGCTAAAAGCAGTGGTATTAAACCTAACGGAGTCAAAAATTTGTTTACTATATCGTTGGTTTAACCATCTAGAAACTAATAAGCTTTATAATGTCTTAAAGATAGCTGGTTACGAAGATATGGACTTGCCAACACTAAAGGTAATTAAATAGCTTTGCTACTATTATGAAACGCATTTTCAAACCCCTTTGAGGTTTAAGTTTTCGTTAAATTAAAATAGAGACTTTAACTATAAAATTTCATTCAACGTATTTTACCTAAACAGTAAGTCAATACTTCACATTATAAACTTCGCTACAGATTTTTACGGTGCCAAGTTCCTTAAAACCATTGTAGCAAAGGCAACGTAAGAGGTATTACATATTTTATAAATGAATACGAACTTTGAGCCACCAAACGTATTAGTTTACAATATCGATATTGGTTTTATAACAATAGAGATTTAAACTGATTTTAAGTTGATAGGAATCCAGTATATATAGGTTTTCATTAATGCTCACTAGGGTATCTATAAAGTTTAAATGGTTTACGCTTTTTTACGAAAGGCTTACGATATATTTACCTTAAAAATCGGAGCCTTTATAAATCAAAAAGAACGACTTTAAATAACAGTGAAGGGCCTTAACGATACTATTAGTCTTAACGGCTTTATATGAACTTTATTGGTATTTAGGGTTTACCTACGTATAACAAATCAATCGTTACTATCACAAAACACACAAAAAAGCGTTGTGGTATATAGAAAAACCTCAAAATAATTAAGGCAAGAATTGGTACGTCGCTAAGTTAACAATGCCCTTAATACTAGGAACGAACTATTAGTAATAAAACTTATTTTTCTACTCTGTTAAATTAAAGTCCTTACGTAGCGAAAACCTGGTAAATAAAATAGGTTATATAAGATTTTCAGTATTATTAACCTAAACGTAGTAATTAAAACTGCTAAAGGTACTATTACTTTCTGAATCACATAGATTAAGTCTGTAAAGAGACTGAGACCGAAGATGTCGCTCAAGATAGTCGGTTTCTTTCTATAAACCTTGAAGAAGAAGAAGAAGAAAAAGAAGAAAAAGTTCCTACTAGGGAGCGGCTATAGAGCTAAGATAGCACAACCCTTTTCCCCAGTCATGTGACGTATTCTTGAACGAATCTCTCCCTATTTTAGAGTATCGAAGAAGCGAGTAGAATTACTAGGGTTAGATCCCTAGTAAATGTTAGCCAGGCACTAGCATGTAATATTACCTCTAAAGATACCCCTGTTGTTCCTTCCCTCGTAATTTTTTTTAATGTTGTGGTATAAGGTGCTGTAATTATAAGGAAGGTACGCGCGCCTTTTAGAACAACACGGTTCCATATGGAAGGCGTTAGGTCAACGTTACGTGAAAGGGGTTTTAACGCCTTCCCCTTTGTATAAATAATCCGTAAGGTCCTAATTGCAAAAGAAAAAACTTTTTTCTTTTTTTAACCTTTAACTTTTTTGTGTAACGTTAGTACCTACAGTTATTAGTGTAGCACTTCTTTGTTTGTAATCTTAGTACTCCCTTTACTTATTAACGTCGCGATAAATCCTTAGCTCGCCGCCGAGGTAGATAAATTCATCCGAGATATGGGTTATATGTTCTGAAGTTGCTTAGACCTTGCTAACGAATATAAAGTTCCTTACCCTAAGGGCCATCGATATATACCTTAACGGAACCCGAAAACAGACATGTTTAGAATACGTTTATAAAATGGCGTATAATTCCAGGAAGCTCAACTAAAAAACTGAGGGTAAGTGGTTCCAATAGCCGCGAGGGAGCTGCTAACAAGTAGCTAAACACTGGGGCTCGATGCTGCCTCTGTTTCGTCAGAGCTACGGATCGCAGTTCTAGTCATATGTATACGCCGCTTAATCTGAACCCGGACATGAACGAAGCTATTAATGAGTTATCGGATCATTGGTAGTTTCATAGTTTCCCATATGCTCTTGTTAGCGACCGTGGTTCGAATTGAACCAGTGGGTTTTGGAAACGACTTTGCAACCTAACTAAGGTGGAGCAGCGTCTGAGCACCGCCTTTCACCCCGAAACTAACGGCGCAACCGAACGCGTAAATTAAAAGGTTCTTACGTATTTACGCTTATTTTTCGTTCATATACAACTAGAATGAAGCCGTTTATTACCCGGTTATTAATTAATATTAAATAATAAAAATACGACGATTATTAGTATTGACCCGTTTTTTATAACTTATAATTATTAAGTTAATCCTATTTAACCAGTATAACGTTTTCTAGTTCCGAAGGAAATACTACACATAAGGGCTAAAAACTTTATTCAACGGATTCGCGAAGCTATAGAATTCATATAAGCTGTAATAACAACTACGTAATAACGTATATGTCGGTAGGTCTAAAGCCTAGAATATTCACGTGAACATAAGGTCTTAGAAGAGTAATCAAGATGATTGGTATTTGTAGTATAGTAAAGATGAAGATGTAGATCAAGAAGAAGCATCCAAAGGCGTACGCCATAGGTGAGGGCTTATAGGCCCTTTACACAGAGCGTACTCTTCTGGAATACTTTTTCTAAACCGATCTACGTATTGCCATTGGCCTAAAATAGCTATTCTAGATCAACTTATGCATGGTACACTTTGTGTCTTGCAAGAGTGCAGTTTATAACGTGACACGTTACCGTGCACCCTGCAGGAGTGTACCCTGCAATACAGTACACTGCTCTTTAGCCTATGTATACTATCTGTAAGGGTATATAGTAATATTCACACAGGTAATCTTTTCTTTTTTCCTTGTATACTTTGTACCTATAGCCTAATAGTAACAGTATTTGTTAGCTTATAAATCACAAAAGGTCCAAATTAGAAGTAATGAAAATGTTGTTATTATATTAGTTGTAAAAGGTCTACGTTAGCAATAGTAACAGTGTTATTGTTATATCAGTCGTAAAAGGTCCAATTTAACAGTAGTGACAGTATTATTTTTGCATTAGTCGTAAAAGGTCCAAATCAGCAATAATTCGGCTGGAATTAGCAAAGTTTAACTATAGTGGTAATTATAAGTCGGCCTTAGTTAGTGTAACTAAATGGTGGCGATATGGTTGGTAATGGCGCCTTTTGTTATTTTTAACAGGGGTGGTTACGTAGGGCTAATTACGCAAGGGTGATTACGTAATTACGTGGTAGATCAATATAAAAAAATATATCGCCATCGCTTCGGGCAAAACTTCCTTTTTTTTTTCCTTTAAAAACACGTAATTCCAGCTAATATAAATTTTCATTTTAACTTAACTTTTGGTCTATCCCAATAAACCAATCCGCTTTAATGTGTAAATTACTTGGCCTACACATATACTAACTTATTTTTCTAAACAAATGCCGCGTAAGAACTACACTACAAGGCGCCGTCCAGCGCGCGAGCGGCAGCGCGCCACTACCATCACTGCCGCTGCTATAACTGCCACTGCATCTACCACCACTACCACTAATAGCAAAAGTCCGCCTTTTTCGGGCGAAATCTCGTTTATCGCCATTACGACGCCAGTCGCTATACCGACAAGCCCCTTCGTTGCCGCCTCCTCTGCCGCCGCCAACCCCGCCATCGTTACCCTCGCCGCCGTCACGCCCCCTTCCCCCCGCTTTCCCTCCCCCTTTCCCAACTTATAAGGAGAGGAGTAGAGGGTTTCTAAAGTTATAAACCTTACCCTTTCCCTACGGATAAAGACCCTATTACCTGTAGGGGTCCCTTTATACCGTAAACGTAGCCTAGCGCAATTACGCCAGGGTATGTATTTCCTAGTTTATCCGTTTATATGCCTTTAACCCGCTTTTTAGTAGATAAGAAACACGAGGCGGATCTCCTTCGCCGCCTCGAGCTCCGTATCGTTAGGGTGCGCCATAAAGCCTTTCTAACGCGTTAAGCTTTAAAGCGACGTACTCGGGTCGGTAACTCTAGGCCGCTAATGGATACAATTTACGTATTGTGTATCGCATTATTAGTTGCGGGAAAGTCCGTTGGCGATTACTACGAGAACAGGGGCCGTTCGGAGCGCTACCATCGCTAAGAGCGGACTGGAAACTCGTACGCCCCCGTTCTTGTAGTTTTAAGGCCGTAAGCTAAAACTGAACTACGAGTTCATTGGCTTTTTGGTAAGTTTAAACCGATTTTTCAAAATTACCTTCGGCAAAAATATACTTTTAGGGTAATCCGAAAAACAAATCGTTGTAAATAACTAAAACAAACAAATGCTAATTATTAGTAGGCGCTAATTGGCAGACTAGAAAAACGGCAGCCGCCGTCGCCGCTTGAAAACGGGGCCTGTATATGTACTACGTAAGCGAATTCGACGACGTTATTATACGTCGCCGCGAGGAGAGTAATCCCTCCCTTACACCTTTACCTAAGGGTATAACTAATAAAGTACAAAGTCACATCTTCGTTGGCGTTAGTAGCGTCATTAGCGGTAATGGCGGTAGCGCTAGTACAAAGGGGAAAAGCGATAAGGAGGATGATGCGGACACGACGGCATTACCATTTCCCTTTAGTAATAGATGGATGCCCCTTCGGTCAGGCCGGTGTATCCGGCCATAATATAGTATGTTATACAGTAATTTTTATAGTTTTTTTTCACAAATTAAATCTTTAAAGCGATAAGCGTGATATAAAATGTAAAACAAAAGAGGCAACATATCAAAATCGGTGTATAGAATGTAAAATAAAAAGAGGTAATATACCAAAATCGGTACAAATGATCGTATTCAATAAAGGTAAAAATTGGAGGTCAGGGATAATAATTCGTTTAAACAAAGGAAAATCGTGAATTAGCGCGAATAGTGTAATATGGGCCGATCCAAATAGGTAAAAAACTGGTTGAACATTCTATTAGCGTCGTAAAATTTTTCTAATAACTCCAATAAATAACATATTTATTAATATAAGTGCTTTTAAGGCGCTGTTCGATGTTACCTTTATCATTACGTTTACTAGGTTCAATTTTCTATCAATTCATTTGGTTTACTCGATTTCTCGGCATTCGTATTACTCGCGTAAAGCTATAATATCGATTATCAAATGCTTTTCGTTTATAATACCCAGCTTAGCCAGGTATTTATAAAGAGAAAAAGAGTTAGTATATACGATAAGGGGAATAAGGTGTAGGTTAAGGTTGGAAACAATTATCCGGATCGTTATTGCCATAGTTATACCCGAATCAAACTCTTTAACCATGCTATAGATCTTAAAAGCCAAAACGCTTCGTGTAACCCTTTTATACTTGGTATAACTTTAGTAGATAATGTTTTTTCGGAACGTAAAACCGTTTTGAGCCGGTGTTTCATTTCCGAAAACGAAAACGAAACCGATTTGGAAGTTTCAGTTGTTGTAATTAGTAAAAAAACTATTAATGAAAATAAATAGCTTTATAATACGTATACTCAGTGGCACGAATTATAAGTCGCGTTTTGAATTGTTTATTTGCTACAAAAGACGTTTGTTAAGCGCTTTATTTATATCGTCCATCGGTTTTGTTTAGTATTGTGCGGCGACAAAGAGATTAAATGCTGCCTCTGGTTGTGTTATAAAGGCGACCTAAGCGCCGCGTACACGTTGATATCTGTATTCGTCGGTTCGTTTTATGCTATCCAAGGTAATGAGGGCAACTTTTCTTAGTTACCCCTTTTATGTAAGAATTAAAGAGCCGTCTTAAAGGGTAATCCTGGTACAATTTAAGTCGATTACGTTATTTTTTATTAAAAACGTCTTAGGTTTGGTTTTTGATCCGGTTTTTAAAAGTTTCTTTTTTTCAAATTCGAAAAATAAGGAGTTATATAAAGCTAAGGTATCGTCTATCTATATACTCCTTAATACAAAGACCTTCGAACGGGCCGTTAATACTGAAAGGCACAGGTCTAAAGTAAAGTTAGTTATTCCGAATCGTTCCTTATAATATTTTTAATAAGTGTCGTACCAGTAGATACCAGTTTCAACCAAACTGTAAAGTGGTTTTAAAATACGTAAAATTGTTTCAGGTAGGTAATATTACCTAAGATCCTTAGGTATATCGATGTAGATTCGTCGTTTCAGCCTTTTTTCGGATTGGGTGTAGGCATGCGTTATATATCGAAGTTTAATATACAGGTTATATAAAATTTTAAGGAAGGTAATGAGTGTAAGTATTAGGCGATACCTAACCCGTTGTAATATAGGTGATTAGGTTATAATATCATTTTTACCTTCGTCGTTGTAATCTTTTATAATTAGGCGAGTCTTTTCGTAAGGCTTTCTGGCTTTATATTTAATTTCGTGGATAAAACGGGTTGGAAAAATTCTGTAAGCGCCGTCAACAGTTAGATCAAAAAGTTTAAAACGAAATACGCCTTATTTGATAGGGGTTAAGATTTATATTTAAGTGGATTATACGAATAGAGCACCTAGAGTAGTAATAATGCCTTCGTAGCGGAGCTTTAAGCTAAGCTTGTGGTTTACCATTTTCTTTTACGTGATAAAGGAGTTCGTAGCAAAGTTCTTGGGGCGTTTTTTTAGTTTTGAAGTCGAGGGAGCGTCCTCGGAGTCGATGTTTTGACGGGTTTAATACGGATAGGACGATTTCGTTTAATGTAATCGGATTGGATTCGCATTTTGGGGGTAAAGCTAGAGCTAAGGTCGGTTTGAATTCGTCGTTCTAAGTGATGTTTTGTGAGCGGTTTTGCCAGTCCTACGTGCTTAAGCCGTTTCTTTCCACATCTTTTTTGTATTCCTGTACTATTATCCAGTGAAACGAACTTATTCCATTTGGTAAGTTAACGAGTATATTATGGCCTTTCAATCCATTAATTTTCCAAAGGCTAATGCATTTCTTTTTCGGTTTTTAAACGAAAATTTTAAATTACAATAATAAGTTTAATACACCAGTCTCGCGTAGGCCATTCCTTGTAACCAGCGCCATGGATACCTTATTCCTTATTCGAAGCGAGCGTAGGGCCGCCATAGCCTTGGCCACTTTATCGGCCTTTTGTACTGTGAATGATAATAGGTTAGAGTCCGTGTAAATTCTCGGGTAGGTACCAAAGACAAAAAACGTAGGGATAAACCTACTTGTGCCAGAAGTATTGTTAACAGCGCTGACCTTTATCTGAAAGATAGATTCCTTGGAACTAATACCCTTCAGTTTTTTTGCCAACATTATATACGCCCTTTTCAGTTGTTTATTGTATCGTTTATACTTCTTAATACTTTCTAGGGCCTTTATTAGGATTTGTTTACATTCGTTACTAGTTATTCAGGCTTTCGTACGCCACTCGGTGGAATTGAAATCTATGTTGAAGTCGTATGTAATTTAGTTTAAAGATCCGAGATAAACGTTTAACTAATGATTAACTAAAACATCCTAATAATCTAAAGTAAAAACTCTCTATACGAATTTAGTAGCTTGGAATAATGTAGCTGTATCGATGATGTGGAGAACAGGTTGTCCGTCTAGGTATATAACGTTAATAATCACTTCGAAATTAAAGTTCATATCGTCTTAAAGACGGAATTTAAACCGTTGTAGGGCCTGCAAGTGAAGCTTACACTTATGGCAGAACTTTTCGATGGCCTCGAGTTCGTTCTTTCCTACATCTATGTGGCTCATGGCGTGGAGTAAACGCAAAAGGCGTTTGCAGATAGGTGTCCGAATCGTCGGTGTAAAGTTCGTAATTCTAGCTATATTAATTAAGTAGCCTTAATTATATATATTTCAAAGAAAAACTACAAGTAGTCGAACTTAAACTTAAGTGGTATAGATATACCATTTAAGATGCGGATAAGCTTATGAGTCGTTTTTAGGACCTTAATTCCAAGCTTATTTATGTCAACCAATAAAAGTAAAAATAACGTTTTAGAATCTATTACGTAAAACTTAATCGGTTCGAAACGCGTATGTACAATAACTGTTCCGGACGACGTCGTCTTACCTTTATTAAATAAAATCTTTCGGTGTTCTCCCATCCGGTTTAGCCGAAATTTCGGAAATTTCGTTACAAATACGTCGAATTATCATTTCCCGGCCGTCGAAATTTCGACTATGCTAGTATCAGGTATCATGCCCTGAAATCTGGTTTCTTACCTGTAAGTAAGGGTGAATTAAGACGTTATATTAACGTTAAACACTTTATTTACGCAGTCTAAGCCTGCAATATACAAAAAGAAGGTATCCTACAGGCTGGAAAAAATATACTGGGCGTTTTCATCGTCGTAAGCTAATAAGTAGACATCGTTTTATTTAACGTCGTCTTCTCTAAATGTATTTTCGTATAGGTATACGCCAGGTTCGTTATCTATGCCTTTGCATTCGGCTACATATATTGTTAAATTGGCTTTTATCCGATCTTCAAAATCACATTCGGCCTAAAATTATCGTTTAATCCGAATTTATTCGTGGTCATAATAGTTTATAAAACAGTAACCGACTTTACCGTATACGATATACCGCTTTTGCAAATCTATAGGACGTTATATATCTTTCCGCAAGTATTACTATGGTTTCGGTACGTTTTTTCCATTTCCGAACGAACGTCCCTGTCTCTTGTTACCGGGGTTTTCTTCTTGGTATCTATACTTTAAGCCTTCGTTTTAACTCGGGTAAACCTTAAATCTCCGGTCCAAAACATGGTGTATTATTTCGTCAAGGTTTGTTTTAGTAATTTAGGTTTCGTTTCCCGTTTTATTAGCTATAAATGCTAATCCGAGGCTTGTTTGCCGACTTATAAATATCTCTAGCAATGTTCTAAGGCTTATAAAAAAGTCTCTAAGTCCTTTTGTAATTTGAAAAGTATAAGGTTGAGATCTGGGTTTTTACAGCAAGTTTTTATTACTATTTAAATAAATAGTTCATTGCTTTTATATTCCGGTCCGAAGGTCACTTAATATTTTCAAAACTTTGTCAATAAGGCGGTAAGGATTTCCTAAGGGTTTTTATCGGCATTCTCCTATTAGTTTTTAACAAATTCCTACGTCGTACCAATCTAGTTTCTATCGTACTATTTGTGATTAATCTCGGGGTTAAAGTAAAATTTAAGGCGATTATAACACTCGGCTAATGTATCCACTTATATAAGGTAGTATATATACCACTCCTTAACTTGTTCAGAAAGTATACCGGGTAAGATAACGTGGAATTGTAATGGCTCGATATCTAGTCTTTTACATTTATTAAGTATAACGCGTATTTCATTGTTTAATACGTCGTACGGCTCGCTGTTATAATTATTATCTCTATTCCATAGCCTGGTAAAGTTAGTTAACTTTGTGGGGTCGCTCCTATCTGTAGGGAAACGATGTGGTAGGAGGTCGCGATAAAGGCCGTGATTAAAAGGCACCAGTCCATAAGGTACGTATTAGCGTTTTACGCCGCCTATCTCCTTTTAAATCGGGGTGTTTTCCGTATTCCGGCCGATTATTATTTCTTATAGAGGGTTATTATTTTTGTTTCAGGTGACTTTGCCATAGTTGATCGGGTTATTTTTTACGTTTCGGCTAACTTCGTCATAACCGGTCGTGTAATCTTCTGGGTTTAGGGAATGGTTTGGTATTCGGTTTTACTTTACGGTTTAAATCGTAATAGGGGTGTATTACACTTATGTGGTGGATAAAGATTGTGAATGTTTTTCTTCCTCGTAGTAATTGTTCCTGGCCTATGGTATATAGTTATATCGTTTTACGTGTGGTACCCCTCGTTTCAATAATAGTTTCTTTTATCCCGTAAGGTAATATTTATCTATAAATTCTGTAAGCTACAAATCTTTTTCTTTTTAGTCTAGTACGTCAGTAAGTTATGCTGTTTCGAATAGGGGCTCCATAAAGCGCTCATTCTTACCTCCTAGAGTATTAATTCTTTTGGGTTTTAGATAGATTCGTAAGGCTTTGGCAATGGTAGAGTTCACTTTATGCCATATATTCAACATCCAAACCGAGAAATTGTTATGGAATTTGTCTAGTAAGTTAGGGCCTTAGGTTTGCTATTCCTAATAACTATATATAGCGGCCAAAACGTATTTGTTTGCGATATAGGGTTCTAGTTTCTCAACTGTTAAATCGATGGTATTATCACAAAGGCTCAGATCGATCTCTTTTATTATAGCCTTTTTAATTCCCATATACTCGACCAGAAGGTCGAAAGAAGCGTTGGACTCCTTTAGTATTGTTGGATTCAGGGCTATAATTACGATTATTTTAGGGCGTTTGGGCTATATGTTGAAATTTGGTAATCTCGTAACGTATCTATGTATGTACAAACCTTAGGGTGGTCTGGTGAATATAAAGCAAATGAAATAATTAATGCAGTTAAAATGGTGTTTATTAGCGTTATAAGCTAGTTAAGCGTCCCAAATTGGTTGTTGCTAATGTTAGTAATGCTATATTAACCAAGCGGTTAGGAAAACTTAAAACGTTATAGGTACTGGAATTAGAATAAATGGGGCGAACGTGGATAAAATTAGAATAAATAGAGCGGTCATGGAAAATTAGGTAAAGCTAAAGAAATGTCGATTTATTGTATGTTCCGGGGTGCGATGGTTTGTCCGTATTGGCGTGTTATAGTAAAACTTGGTAGAATGAGTCGGTTAGTTATTTGGTGTGTAACCGATTTTGTAAAGCGATCGGGTTATTTGTTTATATGCAACCGATCGTGGCTTTATTGGGGCGAGTGGTTCGTAAAATCAGATGGGTTTTAGCGAAGGGTTCCGAAACTTGGTGGCTTTTAGCTTGCGTGACCTGATACGTTATAATACGCTTTTTAAAAAGTGTCCAGGTATGTTAGAGCGCTAAACAGGGATTGATGGTGGCGTAATGGGACTTTTAACAAATAGAGAGCCAAGTAAGGATTGATAATATCGTATCAAAGTTTTCCTTTTTTAAGTTACTTAGTTTTTACAATCTTTATACACGTCGGTGTGTAATTCTTGTAAAAACAAAGTGTTAAAGTACAAATAGTTGTTACCGTTACAACATCCCGTTATAGGTATTTAACGAATGTTTGTCTCTTCTTCCTAAATTGCTCATAGTCGACCGAGTCAGCTACTAATCAGTGTTGGTAGGTTTAAAGCCTAGAATATTCAAGTAAATATAAGGTTTTAGAAGAGTAATTAAGATGATTGGTATTTGTAGTATAATAAAGATAAAGATATAGATTAAAAAGAAGTACCTAAAGGTGTACATCACAGGTGAGTGCTTATAAGCCCTTTACCCAGAGCGTACTCCTCTGGAATACTTTTTATAGACCGATCCACGCACTGCTGTCAGCCTGAAATAGCCATTCCAGACCAACCCATGTATGGTACACTTTGCGTCTTGCAAGAGTGCAGCCTGTAGCGTGGCACATTACCATGCACCCTGCAGGAGTGCACTCTGCAATACAATACACTGCCTTTTGGCCTATTTATACTATCTGTAAGTGTATATAGTAATATCCACAGTATAAAAGAAGCCGCTAATAAGTGGCGTTCCCCCTCGGAATATTTTCGAGTCGGCAACGACGTTTAGCTTTTTCTTAAAAACTATAAGCCAAATGAGTTTACTAAAAAGTTAAATTAACTTTACGATAAGTACCAGATAACGTGTATAATCCACTCTTACATTGTTTTACTTAACATATCGGGCGAAAAACATCCTCGATTTTATATAAATTAACTCGTTCGAGCCGTTTCAAATCCATTCTCAAGTTAGTAAACTCGAAACTTTTAACCGCAAGTTATAATTATTGAAAACAACGATGGTAAAGCGAAACCGGAATATTAAGTCGAAAGTATATTACAGGTCCGTAATAAACCCTAAGTCAAACGTACCCAACTTTACAACCAATCGAAACGGTAAGTTTTAATTAAATAAGTAAGCTATATATACCCAACGTAAAAGCCGTTTTCAAACTTCTCCAATACCGTGATGCTCGACACCTTCGAATTAAGTTACGGATTAGCTAAACATAAAGATAAGCCTTTGCACCTAACCCGTAAGCGGGTATAATTTTACACCTTACTTTAACAAACGGAACAGCGTATAAGCCGTTTAAAAACGGGTACCAAATAATCGTATTTATATTAACAAAAGAGAAGAGCGAACGACTATAACCCGGCTCCTACTTACTTAAACATATCCTTAAAATCCTGGTCCGAGTCCCTACCCAGCATTTTCTTACCCATTTCAATAAGTTAGCTTAGTTTAATATCCATACGACCTAATTTGACATTAATACGCTTCGAGACCTTAACAAGCTTCTATATTACTTCTAACAGCGCTCCCTAACGGCTCTTTAGCCGCCTCCCCCCCCTACCCCTAAGTTTTTACCTAGTTATAAGAAACTTACTTAAGCACTACGTTTCTCATTTATCAATTATATGGATTGCAAGCCCCCAAACCGCACAGAAGTAGCGGGGAAACCCCCCCCCCCCCCCCACGCCTTGGGTATCAACCTTGCGTTACGTAGTGCAACAAACTTTTATGTTCTTTTTAGCAGAAATCACCTAAGTTTGCACGCTTTTTAGCCGCTCGTTAGGACCCAGGGATCGGCTTATAGTATGTGGACTTACCTCGGTCCTGAGAGTCGAACACCAGACACGCCTTTGACAACTCCTTAACAACTTCGTTCATATCCGGATTCAGATCGAGCGGCGTACACGTATGACCAGAACGGCTTGATCAAAGTTAAATTCGTGCAAACAGCTTCTCAGCGGGTGCCCCAGACCTTTTAGTTAAGAAACCTGAAGGAGGGTTACGATTTTATATTGATTATTGCAGGTTCAATACTATTACAAAGGCAGATCATTACCCGCTCCCTCTTATTAAAGAGACGCTTGCAAACATTTCGCAAGAAAAGTAGTTTATTAAGTTGGATATAAAATCTGCTTTTTACAAGCTTCGTATTAAGGAGGAAGATAAATGGAAAAATGTATTTCGTACACGTTTCGGACTCTTTGAGTAGGTTATCATTCCTTTCGGCCTTTTAACGCTCTCGCCACCTTTTAACGGTATATTAATAATTAGCTGCGCCCTTTAGTCGATATTTTTTGTTTCGCTTACCTCGACGACGTCCTCGTTTACTCCAACGACACCTTCGATAACCATATAACTAAAGTTATGCAAATCCTTAGCGTATTGAACGTTGCGAGACTTAACCTAGATATCTCCAAATGCGAGTTCGGTGTTTAAAAGACTAAATACCTAGGATTCGTTATCGAAGCTGGCGTCGGCGTCCGTATGGACCCAGAGAAGCTGCGCGCTATCCGGGAATGAGCAGCTCCCACAACGTTTTTGGGAGTATAAAGCTTCCTAAGGTTTACAAATTTTTATCGCCATTTTATCCGCGACTATTCGACGATTGTTGGACTATTGCTGCGGCTAACCCGTAAGGGTACTCCATTTCATGAGGGCCCTAAAAAAGAAGCTGCTTTCGAGCAGCTTAAGCTCAGCTTTCTTTCTGAACCCGTACTCGCCCAATGGGATCCCAACCGCGATACCTTCCTTTATTTTACCAAACAGAGCGGTGTATGAGCCGCTAGCAAGCGGGTACCAAACAAGCGCATTTATATTGACAAAAGCGAAGAGCGAACGACTATGATCCGGCCCCTACTCCTTCAAACACGTCCTCAAAATCCTGGTCCGAGTGATTAAATATGAAAAAATGTTACTTGATAAATATTAATGGAATAATATATTAAGCTTTGAAACGTTATAATAGAAAGGCAATTTAAATAATATATTTTACCTAGGTATATTATATAATCTATTTGGCGTTTTTAAATTATAAAAATTAAGTGTGGATTTTGGAAACGATTTTGCAACCTAACTGGGATAGAGCAGCATTTGAGAACCGCCTTTCACCCCGAAACTGACGGCGCAACCGAACGCGTAAATAAAAAGGTACTTACATATTTACGCTTATTTGTCGTCTATACACAACTCAACTAAAGCCGTTTATTACCCGCTTGTCAATTGGTATTAAATAATAAGGATACGACGACTATCGGTATTAGCCCGTTTTTTATGACCTATAGTTATTAAGTTAATCCTATTTAACCGGTATAACATTTTCTCGTTCTGAAGATGATACTTCGTGTAAGAGCTAAAAACTTTGTTTAACGGATCCGCGAAGTTACAGAATTCGTATAAACCGTAATAGCGGATATGTAATAATGTATGGAAAAAGCCGTTAATAAGCGGCGCTCCCTCTCAGAACGTTTTCGAGTCGACGACGACGTTTGGCTTTTCCTTAAAAACCACAAGCCAAACGATTTTTCTAAAAAGTTAAATTAGCTTTACGATAAGTACCAGGTAACGCGTATAATCGACCCCCACGTTATCGAACTTAACGTACTAGGCGGAAAGTATCCTCGATTTCATATAAATTAACTCGTCCGAACCGCTTCGGATCCGCTTCCAAACCAGTAAACTCGAGACTTTTAACCGTAAGCTACAATTGTTAAAGACGACGATAGTAAGGTGGAACCAGAATACTAAGTCGAAAGTATATTACGGGCTCGTAATAAACCTCAAGTTGGATGTACCCGACTTTACAACCAACTGGAACGGAAAGTTTTAATTAAATGGGTAGGCTATATACACCTAACGTAGGAGCCGTTTTCAACAATCTCCGTATCAAGGAGGGAGATGAATGGAAAACTGTATTTAGTACACGTTTCGGACTCTTTGAAAGCGGTTCTCACGTTGGGTGTACATAGCCTACCCATTGAACCAAAACTTACCGTTCCGGTTAATTGTAAAGTCGGGTACGTCCGACTTGGGGTTTATTACGGGCCTGTAATATACTTTCGACTTGGTATTCCGGTTTCCCCTACTATCGTCGTCTTTAATAATTGTAGCCTGCGATTAAAAGTCTCGAGTTTATTTGCTTGGGAGCGGATCCGAAGCAGCTTTAATGAGTTGATTTATATGAAATCAAGGATGTTTCCCGCTCGGTACGTTGAGTTCGACAACGTGGGAGTCGATTACACTAATCACCTGGTACTTATCGTGGAGCCAGCTTAACTTTTTGGAGAACTCGTCTGGCTTATGGTTTTTGAGGAGAAGCCTCACAAAGTAAATAAGTCGTGGGGGATAACCGGGCGTGTGAAACGTGGTTTTTCCGAGTTGTGGAGGAATAGGAAAACGCGATAACTTTAAATGGTTAGTAAGCTGCTTACTCGCAGCACTATAGCATTTACAACCCATGTATATTAAAGCGTAAACAAAACGAATAGAATTGTAAAGTAAATCTATTACAAACGAAGAGCTATTGAAGAGCTGGGGTAGAGCCATTAGGTCGAATTAAAATCCTATCAACTTCTGTACGCGACTGTGTATAGAAGTTACACTTTTCCCTTTTCGAAATTGATAAGGTTTTCGGCCGAAATAAGATGGATTTTTATAGAAGCTTTGTCGTCAAAGCCGTTTAGGTGCTATGTCGAGTCTTATAGGCAGGTACGAATCCGGTAGCCATCCCCTCCGTAACGTAAACATAACCCAAGGTCTTTATAATGGGAGAGTTCCGCGTGGTTAACCCAGGCGGCGCGCCGCTTAGGAGCGGCTCAGAAGGCGTTTATGCCAATTATAATAATATCGCCCTAGCTATCTCAAACGGGCGCATTACCACCGTTATTTTTACCGCGAAAGGCGCCTCCGGTAGCGATAGTACTAGTATCGCCATAATGAGTACTGAAATTGTAAAGGCGTTTATCGATAAGTTAAACGCTAACAACTTATTTATTATAATCCGTTGGCATATCGAGGGGGAGCAACGTATTAGCAAATTTATTATTAATAGCGAGTTTAGCGGCGGATTCCCAGGTAATGCCGCCGACTTCGACGAGTAAAGCTTCCTAAACGTTTAAAAAAACGTAAAATCGTTTACGAACTTTTTGCTTTATATTCGTAAATCGAACGATAGCTATTTTAGCCGCGTTAGAGTTGTAATATTAAATGCGAAGCATAGTTATAAAGGCGTCGGGGTTGCTGGTATCGCCCTCGTCTCCGTAGGTGTAATAGCTTTTTATAACGGTCCTTACGGAGCTTTCCAACTATTCAAAAAATAACGTAAAAGTAGTTTTCCTTTATACCGATAAACTTTCGGTTTTGATGTAACTTAAGTATTATCGTAACTTTTCCTACCAGAAACCATAGCTTAATACCAAAAAACTTAATCGGCTAATTAAGTAGTTAACGTTTAGGTAGGTAATGCCTATTAAAAGGGGCGTTAACGTTGTAGTCAGAGTTAAAGTAATCGTTGCTATTTGGGGAGTTGATGCGGTCACTAGTAAAAAGAAGTATAATAACGATGTTGTTTGTAGCGTATGTAGGGGAAACCTCCTAAAGGGAAAATTAACACAAAGACGTAAACGTATTGGTAACTTCGAGCTGTTAGATTATATTCGTTAAATCGTTCAACGTATTAGTATTTCGTTATTCCAAATATAAAACGTGCTTCCGAGCGACTTAATCCTACTCGATAAGTTCCACACATAAAGTATCGGTAAAACGTTCGTATTAAATCATAAAGTAATTGTGCTGGGCTGTTAACGCGCTTTGAAGCTGCTCTCCAACGCGTGCGTAAAGGTATTACTCCAAGGCCTGGAGGTCTATATTTGGTGGATCGGAGGATAAAGACATAGCCCTAGGCTATAGCCGCTAAGAAGAAGCCAAGAAACCATCGGGCAGAGGATCGAGGGACTGAGGCCGGAGCTGTCGCTCAAGGTGGTCGGATTCTGTCTATAAACCTCGATAAAGAAGGAGAAGAAGAAGAAGAAGTCTCTGCTAGGAAGCGGCTATAGAGTTAAGATGGTACAACCCCTTTCCCTAGTCATGTGACGTATCCTTGAGCGGCTTTTTCCCTGCTCTAGAGTATCGCAGAAACGAGTAGAACTACTAGAGTTGGATCCCTGATAAAGACTAGCCAGGCACTAGCCTATAATAAATCTGTTTAAAAACCTCCAAAATCTGATAAAACTCTAACGTTAATAACACTTAAGCCAAAATAATTAGTAGATATAATCCTTCTGAACTGATCGTTAACAAGTTAATAGAACGTCGACGGCGTGGAAAACCATCTGAAGAAAAGAAATAACATTAAAAAGAAGGACAGCGATAAGAACTATAGGTTTGAGAAGGCGTATACAATGGTATAAGTGTTTTAAAAGGAGAAGTTTAATTGAGAATGTGACTTCAAGTCACGAGTTGAAGATATTATTAATATAATGAACAAGCCTTTTAAAAAAGCGATTAGGTAAATATTAACTGTTTTTTCATACGAGGGGTCGTTTAACTCGTACTTTCAACATCATTTAAAAGATAAAACGTAATTATTTTCAAGTGAAGGATAATTTATGAGGTCAATAGAAAGATTACGGATTAACTGTATAAAAAGTTACGACTAATCGTTTGAAAATACAGTAATGAAAGTAAAAAATAAATCTTTGTATAATCGCTTATAATTTAGAAAATTAATTATCGTGTAATCGTGGTAATTTATTTTAGTTTCACTGTTATCGTAAAAGGTTAATTTACACCTAATGGCCGGGATATAACGTAAGCGTACACGCAGTTTTCTATCGATTTTCAGCGAATTAGATTATCAAAACTGCCGAAAAGCCTAAGAGATAAGTTTCCAACCGATACGTCAATACGCTATATTAAACCGTTATACGGATTAATACCAAGACGCATTTATTATTTCTAACTTACCAAACGTACTTTAAAAACAGGTAAATCATAAAAGCTTAAACATTTAATTCATATATATGATTTACAGAAGACAACGACCTCGTGATCGTAAATATGTAAATTAACGTTGCCCTTTCTTCCCCCAAAACACCAGATTTATCACATATAAACAACTAATTATCGAAATTTCACGCTTCTAAAAGTACAAGTTCATAGAAAAGTTAATTAACAGCATGTAACTTAATTTTAATAAATCGTTAATCCGTATTTGTAGTGTTAAGGCTTAAAGTGAAACTTGCATTAGCCTACGTTAAAAGGGTTAAGTTATGAGATTAATGATTATCGATAAAGCCGACGAGGAAAAATAAAAAAAAAATACTTAAAGTAAAAGGCTCGTACGACTTATATTACTACTTTATATCAACTGGAGATATCGTAGAACTTATTTATTACGATATATGTATAAGACCTAAAAGAATAGTATTTCAGTGGGTTAAATATGAGGATTTAATGGTAATTGAATTATTTAAAATGAGGAATTAATATAGTTTCGATAAATTTGATAAAGACGAAGTTCATATGTTCCTATGAATGGGTTATTTCTCAATAATATTAACATTACATCGTAACTTGGGCTTGTTATATATACTTCAACGAGAAGAGGTTGAAAGGGTAATTTATAATTATTGGAGACCTCTTTGACTGAATATCAGTTAAGTATAAACGTATAATACAAAGTGTGTTGACTTCGAAAGTATACAGTAGAATGGTAAGCTTGAATATCGGCATGGTAACTAACGGCATATTAAAGATTATTACCAAATAACTAAAAATATTTCCGATACCTGTAATAGTATATACAAACTTTCGGAGCCTTAACGAGTGCCTATGAAATTTGGGTATAAATAATGAAAAACGTTTAATAATAAATGTAATAACTTTGAAAAAGGTATATAAAGCTCGGAAAATCGATGAATTTCGGTAGATTAACGGCAAAAATAACTCTGTTAACGTTATAACTCAGGCTACGCCTAATAACGCCTTGGAAAGATTTGTAAATAGTAATACGCTAACTATACGAATCGAAAGCTACGTGGACCACCCGGCACGTGACGTAAAGTAATAAGGATGCCCTGATAAACTCGAAAACTGTCACGATTATGGTGACGATAGTAATAGCAGGGATGTCAATGCTTATAAGCTGAACTATTGGCAAAAAGTATGTAGATTGTGGAATGTGTGATGCGTATAGGTTTGTAGCAAATAGCCTGCACATAGAAGTTTAAGAATGAAAGGCTCGAAAACGAGAAGTAAAAGGTAGTAATTAATGTTAATTTTAGTATAGATTAATCGGAATTAACAGGGGTTCGGCATGTTGTTTGAGGAGGGATTTGAGAGGTTACCACTACTTGATGGCAGGTTACACTGGCTAACAAACACAAAACAAAAAGCCGTTAGTGTTGTAATATTAGTCAAATGTAGTAACGTCAAGTTAACTAAAATGTCAGTTTAATTGATTATACTGCAAGTGCAGTGAAGTAGGTGCCCACTTCAAAGTAGGGTATAAGCCAAAGCGTTTGGCCATACAAATTAGGGTGCAAACCGGCTAGCGGTCTTTCGAACTTAGAACTTACAACGATCAAAACCACAGCCAATTTCAATGCAGCACAAGTTACTTCGACCATAGTGATTCGAATCGACTATGTTGAAACAATAAAGGCCCACCAACAAAATATATGTTCCTTAAAATCTTAGATCGACTGAAGTTCACCGATAGGTTTTTAATTATTTTTTCGTAACTAATCATATTGTAAATGGCATAGGCAGTAAATTTCCACGGATTTACGTTTGAAACAAAGATAAAAGCTATATAAAGTGACTGTTATACGCTAGAACCCAAAACGATGACGATTATTATAAGTATCCGCGAGGAATTCTTAAACGACATCTAAAAGTAATACCAAACATTTGGAACTAATTTAATCTCGATTATGTAACAAAAAAATTGAAAAATATGAAAAAGTGGTATAATTTTAATATTGAGATAGTATTTTTACTTCCATTATCTCGCCTCTAATTATATAAAATACCTCTTTATATAAGGACCATATGGTATTCAAACCAAAGGATAAACTTTACAATGTCTGACATTTTGAATTTAGTTAAGTATATAATAAAAAAAATTATATTAAAAACTATTAAATATTTATTAAATATTTTTTCAAAGAAAAAGAGAAGCTTTTTTTATAGGAAAATTCTAATATCCTAAATTTAGCAACTTTTCCAAAGCATTAGGGAAGAGATTCCAACGCTCCTGGAGAAAAATAATCTCCAAGTTATGGGCATTAAATTCAACGAAAGCATTAATTAATCTTCTATTCTTATCTGTAAAAGTTGTATTTTGCAAAGTTTAATTCACTTTTTATTCAATTGATTTATAATTCGTAAAACTCATGATTAAATATGTATTGCTAACTCGAATGATACGAAAGCAACAGTAGACCCATATAAGATACGCTACCGTAATCTTAGAAAAACTATAATATAACTTGGATCTAGTAAAACATCGACTTGCGCATTAAATAAGCGTTATTTCTATGACAGGAATATAATAATCGGAAACCCAGACATAATCTTTCTTCAACTGGAAAAATATCACGTTAAAACCGCGTTTAAGGCTGTTTTCAATTTTAGAGAATAGAAGGTAATCGGGTTTAAAATAATGTAAACGCAAACAATCGTATAAGAATCTCTAAAACTTATCAAAAGAATGTTATTGTTTAAACATCGGTATAATTCTTGTAAACTGCGTAAATTACTGTTATTAACCACGGTTTATAACTTTGAAACGCCTTTTACAACAACTCTGAATAAGTAAATCAGTTTCAAACGTCGATAAAATATTAAATGATTAAACGAAAAAATAATGTCATTATACTAGAAAATGCAGTTTCTTATAAGTATATTTTCAATGCTTTCAAATTAAAAGTGAATAATAACTTAAGAAAACCCTAGATATATGCCTAAGGAGTAGAAAAACAGAGATCATTAACAAAAATACCCAATTATTCCATATATTTAAAATCAATTTAAAATTTGAAAGGTAAAAAGAATGAACATTTTCGTCAGAATGAGGCATACGATTATCTCCAATAGGTGAAATATTTGTCGAATATAACCAAAAAAAATCATATTGTTGATACAATCTTTGTGAACTTCAGGAAATGATTTAATTGTACGATCTTTATATTGTTATTCATAGAACAATCTGTTTCCAAAACTTATAAAAACCACTTCAAACCGTTCTAAGACTTGATAACTAATCATAGTAAAATCATTTCGATAACATGGGTAAATAAGTAACTGAAAAAAAATTCTATAACATCTATTACTAAAATATACTATATTTCACGAAAAATATTAATAATTTGACTGTAATAGGTAAAATGTAATTATCTAAAAAAAACTCTAATGACTAAATGATTTAAAGTTAACTACCACTTGCTGTTTGAAAGTGTTATACATAAAGTGTCAAATAATGAAAACGGGCAAGGCAAATGGTAAAATATCATTGAAGCATTTCGTGGGATTTGACTCATAAAGTGGTGAAATTAGTAGTTAATCAATTATTCGTTACGTTTAAAGACTGATTGAGGGTAACAATTCAACTTATCATATTGTCAACCCTACATCCAATGTATGTTTATCATTTAGTCCTCCGAGAATTTCACTCAACCACTGTTCTTCGATATATCAAAACAGTACTCACAAACTTACTAAAATTGTAAACCTTGTTCTCCTATCGATAACGTTGATACAAGTACACTAATCAATCGAAATTATAGTTATATCATCAGGAGGTTCAATATCTAATAAATAAGGTGATATATTAAATATGTTATTATGTAACTAAACTTCTTTAAAATAATGTTCGATTGTTTCCTATTAAAAGTGAACAATAGCTTCTATAAAAGAAAAAAAATGTTTTCGGATCGATAGAACCCCAATCAAATTTTTTAAATCGTGAAAATGTTATATAAATAATATAAAGACTCAGGTTAAACTAAGTACACAACATAGAAATTGGCGTCTTAACATTAAAAATTCAAACAAGTGTAAGGTTTACCATATAATGATCTAAAATAGGTTCAAAAGATTGCTTTATTAACGAAGAAATGTTAAAAATCCATTAGTTTAGGTCAACATTTCAAAAGCATCGTTCTCATCGGTTTGAAAATACGCTGCATTCCTATATTCAGTTATTATCTCGAGTTAAGTACGATTGAAAATTCTCATAAATTCTCTGGCTAACCTATACGATTAAGCTATATGTATTGTAATATAATATATTATAAATTTTTAGTGATAGGATGTTGGGAAGTCTATATAAAAAAGAGACTTTTGAAAAGAATGACATATTTTACAAAGACCTGAATTATCTAGCCTGAATATATAGCTATAATAGTTTCAAATATGACGTTTTGGACGATTAGCTTAGAATAAATCTAATAAATGATGAATAATATTTTGAATTTGTTCTTTCGGGAAAAAATCACATTTCTTCATATAAAAACGTTGGCTTTACAAAACATTAACCAATTATTTGTTCAAAATACACTAATATTAAATGAATGAACAGCTTAAATTTTAATTATTTCACGTAGAAACACCAGAATACCATCAACCTTATCGCTGGGAGCCCAAAACATCCATTTTACTTTGAAAATCAATTAAATCAACCGTTTTATAACACCAGGAACAATCTCGCGATCCTTAAAAAGCACCAAAACCGTTTCTTGAAAAGTAAATATCTACCAAGTTTTTCCTTATACTAGTATTAAGGCATATTATAACATTCTTGCCTTTATTAACAATCTTTTCACAATTGAAAATAGTAAACTATTAAAGTCTTTATCGTTATATCAGTGATAGGAGTTTTCACCTGTTAGGCGATATTAAATGGTATGACCGGCGAGCTATTATATTACTTTTAAGCCGGTACAAGTATTCTTATACCAACCAACGACCCTAGGCTTATTTCCCTCCTTTTAAATCTCCGTCTTTTAAAAGTTTTTAATGAGTAGGAAGTAATCCCAATTAAAGTTAAATGAAAAGAACATATTATATATAATATATTTTAATTCGACGTTCGGCAACAGTATAACGCGTTAGCTAGCAGCTTTATTTACCGAAAATCTAATATCACTTTGCGTGTAAGTTGGAAGTAAAATTTTTTAGCCGACTTAAAAACTTTAAGTACATAGCTTGGTTACATCATTAGATCCAGGCATTCCGTTCAACGTACTGGCTGGGCCTTCTATACTTACAATCCATATAGTACGTATAAAAGATATTTTCTTCATCGTCGTTAAACTTTAGAACTTAAAGGTATATATTAGTCGAGTTTAATACTCAAACCGTTAAAATTGTTAACCAGAAACGCAACTAGCTAAACAACCCTTTACAAGTAGTATTAAAATATTATAGTGCGTATTTAAGCTCATTATGACTTATAATAGCTTATCAAACCTGTTGACATAAGGTAACTTCATCAACTCATACGTTCCCTATTTATTATTGGCAAAACATTAGTCTGTTAAGTATCTGGTTCAAGAAGTCTTTTTTACTTTCTTTTTTTCAATAATCCAATATGTAAAACCACTTAATGGTGTTCCAGTAGGTGTAATACTGGGAAAAATTAACATCTTATTCGAATTAATTCTTTATACCATAGTAGATTTCGCGAAAAAATAAATAATTCTTTAGGTATCAAAGGTATTAATCCTCAGCTTAACCGGTAAGGAGATTGGGAAATAGCGAGTAAAAACCTGGAAATTTAACTTTTATTTGATGGTTAATATTAAAGACTTGGCGCAATTTGACGTCGAGGAGGTTATACGACTTACCGTTATACTTCTCCTTTTCTCCACAGATTTTAACAAATGTAGTAATTGCCGCGTAATCCGTATCCATTATAGGGACTTATCGAAGGGAAAGGGTAATGAACTAGTCGTAAAGACCCTTCGAATTCCTCGACTAGTACTGGAGCTAGTATTGGTAGGTAGGATAATTACCTATAGCTAAGTTTGGAGGGCAAAAGACAGTAGTTATACCCACAATAAACTTACGTATGAAGTCGTTCCTTCCTTAATTTGGCTACTACAACTGGATGTGTTACGAAGCTTGAGGGAAAATAATTTAAGGGTTTTCTCTATAAAGAACTTGGTAATAATCCTTTTAGTATTAAGGGGTACGTCGAGGTTTCTACTTAATCAATTATTAAAATTAAGGGCTTATAACGTATAAGTTAATTGATTTTTATAACTAATAATACGGATGCATTTAAAATATAATTTATCAAGGTTTAAAAAACTGATCTAAACTTAGGCAGGTTTTTACGAACTCGTAAAGTAAGTTTGCCAAATTATCTTCTTCTCTTTTCTTCATAGGTAGGTAAACCCTAGTTTGCTTAAGTTAATCTTCATTATTATCTTAACTTGCCTATTTGTTATATTTTATATCGATAAATTCCATTCGTTGAACCACTCGGTAAAATCGTCGAAGGTGTTAAGTCCTTGGTTGTATCCGTTAAGGTCTAAGTTTAGGATTAAACGGCCTATATCGTTGGTCAAATGCTTTGAGGTAAAATCTTTAGTGATATTAGTAAAATAAAGGTTTTTGTCGAAATACTTCTCAAAAACAGCGCCGAAGGTTATAATTGCTTCTTCTTAACAGAGTTAGTAATAACATCAACTCCAGTACGTTTTAAAGCTATCGTAACGAAGATTAAGAAGTGTAAGGGGAAAAAAACTAGTGGAAAGTGATGGGTCATAGGTTTTCCATCAAAGTTGATATAAGGTAAAGTTCGCAATACTTAGTGGTATTTACGATTGGAAATTTATAGTAGTAGTATCTGCAATAGTAATAGCTATAAAATTAACGATTAATGGTCTGTCAATTTGCCAACTTGGTAATCTTTAAAACTTTTAGGGGGTTAATTTTAACGCCTTCAAAAAAGATTTATCAAGATTTCTTGGTGTTTTTTATAAAAATACCGTCGCTTACTTCTAAACTGAAGCAAACAGCTGTATGAAATATAAGTCCTCCTTACCTGCTGCCGCCCATAACTACACAGCTTATAGAGGCACTTCGTAAAAATCTTTCCTTTACTTTACCGAAACAAAGCGTAACAACAAAAAAGTAGCTTCTTTTTCTACTTAGCTAATTCGTGCTTAAACTAATAAGCACTGATCAGTGTTGGTAAGCCTTTATCGTTACAATGTAGTTGATTCGAATCACTATGGTCGAAGTAACTGGTGCTGCATTGAAATTGGTTCTGGTTGAGGTGTAAGTTCTAAGTTTGGCAGACTGCTTGCCGGTTTGCATGCTAATATGTATAGCCAAATGATTTGGCTTATGCTCCACTTTGAAGTGGGAATCTACTGCACTGCACTTGTAGTGTATTCCCACAAATTGCAGCTAATTTGCAGTCAGTACAATCAACCAAACTGACAGTTTAGTCAACTTGACTTTACTGCATTTGATTGCTATTCCAACATAACCTATGTTTTTTAAAATGTGAACATATTGAATGAAATTGTGAAGTAAATTTATTATAATTGGAGGATTATTTAAAAGCGAAGGACGTGTTATTGGGTCGAATTGCAGTTTTTTTGACTCCTATACGCAATTATATATCAAAGTTACACCTTTCTTTCTTCTAAATATGAACGAAATTATCGGTAAAGATAAGGTTGATATTGATATGAATTTTGATGCTGAAGTTATTCGGGCGCTATATAGGGTTTATGTTTATAAGATCTCTACCTATTCACATGAACTAAGAAGTAGAAAAGTAATCGTAAAGATTGGTAGTGTATATTAAAGTAAATAGTAAGATAGAAGGGAGAAGAGGCATCCGGAGAGTGCACCCCTCAGGTGAGAGCTTATAAGCTCTCACCCAAGCAGTAACAATTTACCATACACTCTGCTAATCTCCCTTTTGGATAGTGCTACTTTAATGTACACTCTTCCAATATCTCTTCTAGGCAGCGGTACACTATTATGCACTTTGCAGGAATACACCTTGCAAAATAGCACGTTAACATGTACTCTGCAAGAGTGAAACCAATAGCGTAACCGCTTACTAACTATAAAGATATATAGTAATATCCATATAGACATAGGTAATCTTTTCTTTTTTAATGCGGCGTGTATCCGTAGTTTAGTAGTAATAGTTTAGTTTATAGTATAATTCATATCCATGATTTTATAGTAATAGTTTATATTCTTAATTTAGTAATGGTTACCGTGTAAAACTAAAACGGTTAAAATTAATATTTTAAACCGTAGTGATAGTTATAACGATTCCCTGGATAGTTTGAACAATTAGTAATCATATGGTTATTAATAGTAATATAGTTGTTGATTCCTGAAAGGGTGTAATTAGAAAGATGTAATGTAATTGCACATATTACGTATTTGAGGGTTAGTATAAAATATATATCGTTATCGGTTTAGGTAAAACTTCTTTTTTTTCGCCTTTAACGACGCGCCCCCTTTTATATCGTAAGTTCTTAACCAATTAATTAGCGTATGCATACCTAAACTATTATTTTTATCAATTATTAGTACCGCTCCCATAAGTAAGTCACTTGACGAACACCATATTTTAGCCGCTTCTGAAAACAGATGTCGCGTAAAAATAGGAGCGCAAGGCGCCGTTTGATGTGTTCATGTCAGAAGGAAGAGGCGGCTACTGCCGCCACCTGCCGCATTGCTACTACCCCCACCACTAGCCCTACCTCTTCAGGTAATATATCATCAATCCCGGCCTTCCTTTTCGTCTCCTCCTCTGTCGCCGCCGCTGACAATACCTCTACCCCTCCCCTTACCTCCCAAATGAAAAATCGGGGGGCTTTTAAAGTTATTAACCTTACTTTTTCGCTACGAGTAAAAACCTCTTTACCCATAGCGGCTACCCCTTCCGTTAATTGAAGCGTAGTCTGATGGAGTTATAACGTGGTTTATATTGCTAATTTCCCTTTAAAATTTGGTATTTTAATATGTTTATAAACAAGGTTGAGATACCTTATTTTTTTTTTCGATCTTTCGGCGTTTGTATAATTTGCATAAAGCTATTATATTCATTTCAAGGCGCTTTTGGTTCGTAATACCAAACTTAATAAGACATTCATAAAAAGGAATTAGTATAAGCCACAAAGAAAAGAATTTTAAACCAAAGTTTAAAATAATTATCCAAACCGTTATCGCTATAGTAATTCTGAAGTCGAATCTTTTTACTATGTCATATATTTCCGAAACAAAAAGGCTTTGTATAACCCGCTTGCACTCAGTCGAGCTCCAATGGATAATACTTTTATAAAGAGTAAATTCGTTTTAAGCCGATATTTCGTCACTAAAAACAAAAACGAATTTTATTTACGAGCTATAATCGTTATTAGTAACGAAGAATCCTTTAATATATATGTTTTTTTTTTACAATACGTATATTAAACGGTAAAAATTGCTAACCGCGTTTTGGATTATATATTTTCCATATATGGCGTTTATTTACCCCGCTATATACGTCGTTCGAAAATTCGCGTTTATACTATGTATCGACCGAAAAATCAAATGCCGCCTTCGACTGTACTATCGATATGACCTAAGCTCCACATACACGCCAAAACCTGTATTCGTCGGCTATTTTTACGTTATCCAGGTTAATAAGGACAACTCTATCTTATTAATCCTTTTACGTAAGATCCAAAACACCGTTCCGAAACGTGATTGTTATGCCGTTGAAATCCATTATAGGTTCCTCTGTTAGGCATACCTTAGGTTTCGCTTTCAAACCGGCCTTGAAAGGCTTACTTCTTTCCGCGAATGAAATCGACATATCACATAACGTTAATATATCATTCGTTTACATTTTGATAAATATAAATCTTTTAAAACGCGACATTGAAACCAGTCAATAAAGGTCGAAAGTCGAGCGAACTATTTCGAACCTCTCCATATGATACCTTAAATAGGAATTATACCAGTATATACTAGCCTTAACGAATCCGTATAATAGCTTAAAGATACGCAAAATCGTTTCGGGTAAATAATGCTTTCAAATCTTAACAAGTATATAGACGTAGATACATCGTTTAAACTACTCCTTTCATTACGTATAAAATTGTATAATATTACGAAACTAGATATAAAGATTATAGGGTATATGTAAAAAGGCGGCGAACTCTAAAATAAAACGATGGCTTACATTTTGTAAAGTGGGCGATTAGGTTATAATATATCTTTTACCATCGTTGTCGTATCCTTTAACTACAAAACGACTCTTTTTATAAGGCTTACCATCTTTACCTTCTACTCCATAAACTAAGCAAGTGGAAAAACTTTCTAAACTTTGTAAATTGGTAATTGAAATCTTTTGAAACAAAAAACGCCCTATTCTATTAAAGTAAAGTTTTTTATTTAGGTAAGCTATTCAAACGAGGTACTTAAAACGGTAATGATATCTTTTTAGCGAAACTTCAAATTTAACTTACGGTTAACCGTTTACTTCTACATAATAAAAAAGTTAGTAGCAGTGGCTTTAAAGTGTCTTTTGTTTTTTAAACCAAGTAGGCTGTAAAGGAACTAAGGCTGGAGCTGTCGCTTAAAGTGTTCGGATTCTATCTATAAACCTCGATGAAAAAGAGAAAGAGAATTCCCTGCTAGGGAGCAGCTATGGAGCTAAGATGGTGAAACCACCTCCCCAATCACATGATGTATGGAAGCGTGTCCCCAAGCGGCCTCCTCCCTGCTCTGAAGCATCGCAGAAGCGTGTAGAATTACCAGGGTTAGATCTCTGGTAATACTAGTCAGGCACTAGCCTGTAATATAGGTGGACTCGAAGGTATAGTACTATTTCCGTTAATATAGGCGGGCTGGTTTTGTAAGGTAGTCAAGGTTGTAAAATGGCATCCGGATGGTGTATAGGATTGAGAAACGGCCCGGATTCGTTATTTCAAAAGTGGGTTGGTAAATATTACTTTATGGAGTATATGTTTAGGCTGCTGATGTTTACCTTTTCTTTATTAGTTTCCTATACCTTAATTTATCGAAATAAACTCGGGCTACTTATCAAATTTATAAGTATATAATAGCCCCTAAACCCGTTAATTTTATAAAAGCTAATCTACTCATCCTTCGTTTTCCAAACCAAAAATTTGAATTGTAATAACAAGTTCAAAACGCCAATTTCGCGTAAGCTATTTCTTATAGCCAATACTTTTAAAACATCATTTCTGTTCCGTCAAAAACGTAATACTACCCTACTTTTCGCCATAGTATTTGCGCTGTACATAGTAGCAAAAGACGAGATTAAATTTAAATAAAAGTTATGGTAAACATTGACAATAAAGAGTATTAGGATTAGCCTACGTAGGCCGAACATATTATTTATAACGTTAACCGCTATTTAAAGGATTGAATCCTTTGAACCAACAACTTTTAATTCTTTAAATAGTTCTATATATACTATTTTAAGCGGTTCATAATACCCTTTACACTTTCCAATAAGTTATCAAACTTTTATAGGTATCTGTTTATACTCATTACCAGCGATTCTAGCTTTAGTACGCTATTCTATTAAGTTGAGGGTTATACCGTCATCGGAAATAATTCAGTTTTAAGGTCCTCAATAAAAGTTTAACCAGCAATTAACTAAAGTATCCCAATAGTCCATAAAAAGGGGGCTTTACGTAAATTTCGCGACTTTAAATAATATTTTTCGTTGATAACGTATAATGATAGCTAGTTATTAAAACACAGTATATTCATAATTACCTCGTCATTAAAATTAACGTCGTCTTAAAAGCGGATTTTAAACCATCACAGAGCTTACAAGTATAGTTGGCATTCGTAACAAAATCTTTTCATATCTTTTAGCGCTTTTTTCCCTATATCTTTATGCCTAATGGCGTAAAGCAATGGTTAAATACACTTCGAGTTTAAGTGACTAAATCAGTGGTATAGTATTCTTAGTTCCGGTTGTATAAGATAAACGGCTTTAATTATACGCGTTTTAAAGAAAAACAACAGGTAGCCAAATTTAAGGCGGAGTAGTACAGATATGTTATCTGAGATACGAACGAATTGGTTAATTATATTCCGAATCTTAATTCTGAATTTATCTCTATGAACTTGTAATAGTAGAAATGGTATTTCAAAATCTATTACATAAAATTTAACCGGTTCTAATCGCGTATTAATAAAGATTATATCAAGTAATGAAGTTTTACTTTTACCGAGTAAAATTTTACGGTATTCTTTTATCCGGTCGAGCTAAAATTTCGGAAATTTCGCTATAAACGCGTCGAATTGTGGCTTCCCAAAGTTCGAGATTTCAACCGCTCTAGTATCTGGCATAATGACCTGGAATCGGTTACTGTAACTATCAAAAAGCGTAAATTACGACGTTATATAGGAGTTTAACACGTTGTTTTTGTAATATAAACCTACGTTATATAAAAATACGGTATCCTATAAACCTATCAAAATTCTTTAGTCGATTTCCTTATGTTGAGTTATGAAGTAAATCTTTTCTCCCTTAAAGTTTTCCTTTTAAAGAGTATATTCTTAAGTATGAACATTAAATTTATCCTTCACGACTTTGTTATCGGCTATATATGTTATAAAGTTGATTTCCGTTTGGTTTTTAAATAGTTCATCGGCCTAAAATTAGCTTTCAATCCTAATCTACTCGTATAATAGGTGGTTAGTTGATTAATAAACGACTTTACCGCATATAATACCACGTTTCTGAAAATTTATAAAGTTTCGTATACTTTTCCATAAGTATTATTATATACGTAGCAAGTTTATTACTTAGCTATAAGATCGTCTTTATTATTAGTTACTTCATCCTTGGTTTTCGGGGCTTTTTTTCAATGTATTTCGTTTCGGTAACTGTATTGAGAGCGTTTATTCTATCTAGGGCATACTTTGAATCGTCAGTTGAAATAATATAAAGCCAATATTTCAATTTCAGTGATATACCTTTATTATTACTGAAATAAATAATTTATATGCCTTTTATTCTAGTTTCAAGGCCGCTTAACATTTTCTAAACTTTCCCAATAATATGGTAAACAACTCCTATAATATTTTATTAACGTTTCTACTCTAGGCTTTTATGGATTTCCAAGTGATACCTGTCGAATCTTTATTATTTAGTTTATAGTTCATTTATATATTGAAATCAATTTTCCAACGATTATAATACTCCGTAAATATATTAACTTATATAAAGTGTTGTATATACCACTTCTCAGTTTACTTGAAAAATCTATCAGGTAGAATATTATAAAATCACAATGATTTAATATCCAGTTTTTATATAAATATTTAACATTACGCGTATCTTATTGTCGAAGACGTCGTACTATTCACTACTATAATTTTCTTCCTTATTTCATAATTTAATGAAATTTGTTAGTTCTATTGGATAACTCCTATCAATAGGAAAACGGTACAAAAGTTGGTCGTAATATGAGTTATGGTTATTAGGCGTTGGTCCGTAAGGCTCATATTATTGTTTTACGCCGTTTATCTTATCCTCTAACAGCTTAATTTCGGTATTTAAACCGCTTATATTACGGCCGAAAGGGGTATTGATCGTATTAAGAAAGTGGCGCTATATTTATCTCTCCTCTAGTGTATATATAAGTGTAGGTGTGTATTATACCTACGTATCGAATAACATTCGTGGTCGTTTCTCCTCTTCCTCAAGCTTTTTATACCCTAACTAAGGCGCGGACACATCGTCGGAAAGCTCTAAACTTTATATTCGTACAATGTTTTCGCGTTGTCATTTTATTCGTATTTTTTATAACCTACTTTTCATATTCATTTAAGTAATATCATTTCACAAAATTCATTTAATATACATTTTTTTCCTCCAATCCAATAAGTCTATAAGCTAAGCCGTATTCAATAAAGCTTTTATAAAGTGGCCGTTACTACCTTCTAAAGTATTAATGTCTCTGTTTTATAACTAAACCCGTAAAACTTTAGACATCGAATTATATACCGTATGCTATATTTTTATCGTCCAGTTTGAAATTATTTATGGAAATCATATAATTTACCATATTCTTAGGCTTTTTTTTAGTAACGGAAAATCACGGTTATAATTTACGTGTTTACCGTATAAGGGTTAACATTCTCTACTAGTAAGTCAATAATATTATTCTATAATCTTAGTTTAATCTTTTATAAAACGAATTTTCTAATCCCTATATATTAGATTGAAAGGTCAAAGTATTCGTTAAATCATCCTAGCTTATTAATACTAAAGCCATAATTGTAAAAGCATGGAGTGCGTTAAAGCGTTTGGAAAGCTAATCCATACGTGTTCCGGAAATGTTAAAGCGGTGTAAAAGTTTGTTTTACGTAATGAATAAGATTCAAGTATATTCGAAATAAAGTATTTGAAGAGGTACGGTTCAAATAAAAGCGTAGAATATATAACATAAAGCATATGAAATGTAGTAAAGCGTTGAAAGTATAACGTCTAATACTTATTCAACAAATAAGGTTTAAATAAAATACAAATAAAGCGTAATTATAATCTAGTTAGACGTCTTAAATAAGACCTTTTACGCTTCGTAAGCGATGTATTAGTCAAATAACTGGTTAACTTAAACGTTGTAAGTAATGATATCAAATAAACAGTGTAAGGCGAGCGAAGAAAGGCGAACGAGATAGTGGGAACGGGGAAAAAGAATTGTGGGAAAGTGTTTGTATATGTAAGTCAAGATAGTGTATAAGGCTTGGTAAAAGTTTTTGGCCTACGGTATACATTTAGTCGGTTGTTTGATTATTGTTTTCAAGGCATGGATTGATTATATAGGCATTTCCAAAGTTATATTCCAACTAATTTCGAAGTTTATAAACGGTTTAAATATTACATCTTAACCGCCCCTAAAGTTTGTAAACGGTTTAGATAATGTATTTAGATCGGATAAATCCTAACGAAGGGTTTCGAAAATTGGTGGCTTTGGTTTACATAATCTGATACGTAATAGGACTCTTTTTAAAAAATACCCGGATATATTAAAACGCTAATCGAGTTAATGGTAACATACTAAGACTTTAAGTAATTAAAGGGAATTAACAGAGTTAATACTTTCGTATTAAAGTGTTTTTTCAAAGTTACTTTTCTTTTGCAGTCTTTATATACTTTCGTATAATTTTTGTAAAATTGTGGTATTAAAATACGAATAATTAGGACCGTTACAATATCCTGGTATAGGTATTTTACTTAGGTTTATCTTTTTTCCTTAAGCTATCTGAAGTCGATGGAGTTGGTTACCAATTACTGTCGGTAAGATCTCTACTTATTCATGTAAACGTAAAGAGTAAAGGAGTATTCGTAAAAATTATTAATATATATTAAAGTATATATCAAAATAAAAAGCAAAAGAGGTATCTGGAAAGTGCACCCCTTAAGTATGAGTTTATAAGATTTTACACGGGTAGTAATACTCTACCATACACTTTGTTAATCTCTGTTCTAGGCAGTGGCACTTTAACGTGCACTCTGCCAATACCCTTTCTAGGTAGTGGCACGCTATCATATACTCTATAGGAATGCACCTTGCTAAGTAGCATGTTACCGTGCACTCTGCAATAGTGCAACCTGCAGTGTGGCCGCTTACTAACTATAGAGATATATGGCGATATCTACAGCTTAATAGGCAGGCACGAATACGATAACTATTCGTATCGTATTTAAGGTATCAACTTAGGTTTTGATAACGGAAAAGTTCCAAGTAATTAATCTAAATAATGCATTGTTTAGTATCGATTCGAAGATATTTACGCTAATTATAATGATATTTTCCTAATTATTAAGAATAAGCGCGTCGTTGTTGCTATTTCCGTTGTAAACAGTACTATCGATACCAACATTATTAATGTGAGTAACATTATCATATCAAGTGTAAAGGTTGTAAAACCGTTTATTGATATATGAAGCATAGGCGACGTATTTGTTGTATTTTATGGGTATATCGAACGGGAATACCGTGGTCATTAATATATCGTTTATACCTTTTCTAAAATAATGAATTTAACGGCGAATTTTTAAACTATATTACTAATCTTTGCAAGTAAATGTTTTTAATTGTTAAAAAAACGTAGAACTGTTTGTAAACCCATTATTTTAAACTTGTAAGACGGACAATAACGGTTTTTGTTGTGTTCGGGTCGTAATAATACGTGTAAAATATTATATACAAGCGTTAAAGTCATTACTACCGTTATCATTATTATAAATGTAATAATTTTTACAATGGTTTTTGTAGATCCTTTTTATCATTAAAAATAATATAATGGTCATTTTTTATATCGATAAATTTCTATTTTTACGTAATTTACGTAACACCGTAACCTTTTATATCGAAAAATGTAGTCTCATATTGGAAATCTTAATGAATTAATCAAAAAGTTTACATTTAATTCGTTAACGAGTAATATTATTGAATAGATCGTTAGTATCGTAATTGAAGGTAAAGAAATTAGGGTTATTGTTATCATTAGATAAATTGACGCGCTTCGCAATATAAAACAACGCGGTAATTACGTTTTTTGTAATTAACGTAAAAACGGAACCTTCTTAAAAGGAAAGTTATTTTCAAGATATAAACGTATCGGTAATAACTTTGAATTGTCGTATTATATTTATTAATATAATCAATACTTCAATATTGGGTTATTTCAAACGTAAAACGCATTTATTAACGGTTTGGTTTTGTTTAACGAGTTTTAAACGCAAAATCGCGGTGAATCGTTTATATTAGGCGGTTAAAAAGTCGGATTATATTTTTAAAACACTTTAAAGTTAGCTTTCTATACGCATGTTAAAAAACCATTTTAAAACTTAAAGGTTTAAGTTTGAAAGGTCGAAAGATATGATTTTAAATTACAACCGTTTATAAAAAATTAAAATACTGTTGGAGAAAAATATTAGGGATTATATATTGAAGAGTTAAATCAAAATTACCATTTAAAACGGTGAGATATGATTTATAATCCTAGATAAAAAAAAGAGGGAGATACCCTTATTAAGGAGTTGTTACGGAGTTACATAAACGGGGTGGCCCGGTTTGGTAACAGGTGTAAAAGCATGTTTCTAAGCGGCTTCAAAGCATTGTAGGAGCATGGCAACCGCCAGGGCTAGATCCGTGGTAACCACTAGCCTAAGCACCAGCCTGTGACATAACCTAGCTAATCTGTGCTTAACCTAATAAACACTAATCAGTGTTGATATGCCTTGCCTGATAAGCCTTTAAACTTTATAACGTTATCGATTCGAATCATAGTCGAAGTTATAGTAGTATTGCATGGTTCAATAGCGGATGTATTATTCTAGGTATGGCAGACCGCTAGCTGGTCTGCACACTAATTTTTATAGCTAATTGCTTGGCCCGTACCCTAGTCTGAATTGTGCACATACTGTACTTGACTTGCAGTCAATACATCGAATCCCACAAACTGCAACCAACTTGCAGTCAGTACAATCAACTTACTGTTAGTATAGTTGACTTGACTGTACTGCAATTGACTGCTGTTCCAACACGCACATCTATAACGTTAAAATGTTCGTTAATCTGACAATCAATTACTTCTTGAATACGTTTTAGCAAAAGTCCACCGTCACTAATAATGTCTTTGACAATGACAAAACTTTTAAATATAGTTTACGCGGGGGTAGAAAAGCAAATCATAGTTGGTAAAGAGAAAGAAAGGGGAATACAAAATGGTTGTTACGTTTTCGTGATAAAGCTTAAAGTTAAAAACTTGCAATTAAGGGGTAAAAAAAAGTAGGCGATTGACAGCTAACGATTAAAATGGTAATAATTGTTTATAGTATGTACTATTACTGCCACTACTGCCACTACACGTTAGTTAGTTTTACTTTATTTAGCACAGTCTAATAATGACCAAGTTTTGTGTTTACTTAGTTAAACAATTTACAGTTATTATTAAATAGGATTGCGTGGTAGTGATACAAGTATAGTATTGAAAAACAATAAGTCTAACTTCTAACTGCTGCAAAGTTTACAAGAACAAAAGGCAGGTGGGGCAAAGGCAGGCTCAGCCTACCCCACTGAGGTCCAACTGTGGGATACACAGAGCCAAGAACATCAGAAAACACATGCATCCTGCACATGCTAAGGGCAACCTCCGCATGCAAGGATCCACAGTGCCTGACAATGTTGACTTTGGATCGACGATTGCGGGCAAGTTTATCAGGGGATTTCGACATATTACATGAGGGGCCCCACAGCCCGGGGCTGCGCTTCGAGGACTCCACGTTACTGCTCTGTGTCTTGCCACGTGTTGAGGTCATACCGGACTGATCGTTGGCAATCAGCAACAGCAGCAGCAGCAGCAGCAGCAGCAGCAGCAGCAGCAGCAGCAGCAGCAGCAGCAGCCACAGCAACAGCAACAGCAACAGCGGACAGAATGCCTCTCTCTCAGAACACCATCGACTCGCTTCGCTCCACAGTCGAGGCGGCGTGCTCGGACCAGCGAACCGGCCTTCCTGGTGCCACGGTCGTGGTCGTGGGCAGGGACGGCAAGGAGCTCTTCGCGCACGCGGCGGGCCGCAAGGGATTGGCGAGCCCGGACGCCATGACGCTGGACAGCGCCTTCTGGATTGCGTCGTGCACCAAGGCCATCACGGGCATCGCATGCATGCAGCTCGTGGAGAAGGGCGTGCTGCGGCTCGACGACAGCGCGCAGATCGAGGGCCTGTGCCCCGAGCTGACGACGCTCCAGGTGCTGACGGAGGATCGCACGCTGGAGGCCAAGAAGAAGGCCATCACCTTGCGCATGCTGCTGACCCACACGGCTGGGTTCGGCTACTCGTTCGTGGTCGAGCGGCTGAGAGACTGGAGCTACCCGTCTGGATATGACGAGCTCGGCGGCCGAGTGGGCGATTTCATGCAGCCGCTGCTGTTCCAACCGGGCGAGGGCTGGCAGTACGGTGTAAGTCACGATGGCCCCCCTGCCTCCAAGCCGTCTTCTTCAGCCTGATGTGGTTCTAGGTCGGCGTCGACTGGGCTGGCATTGCGCTGGAACGAGTCACGGGCCTGAAACTGGGCGAGTACATGGCGCAGAGTATCTTCGGGCCCCTCGGTGTCAAGGACATCACTTTCGTGCCCTCGGACGAGATGAAGGCGAAGCTAGCATACATGCACCAACGCACGCCGGATGGCGTTCTGCACCCTAGGGACCACCTCCTGCGATTACCGCTCGTCGTCACGGGCGAGGAGGAAGCCTCGCGAATCTTCCACAGCGGCGGAGGCGGTGCATTTGCCAGGCCGCAGGCGTACTGCAGTGAGTGACGGACGGGTGTTGGCAGAGGGCCGAGGCAGAGAGGCAAAGGCGTGCTGACTCGTGCAGGAATCCTGGCTGTCCTGCTCAACCAAGGCACATGCCCCACAACGGGCGCCGTCCTTCTCAAGCCCGACACGGTCGCGGAGATGTTCAAGAACCAGATTCCCAACATGCCCGACTTTGGTCGCCAAGGCATGACAGCTGCAAAGCCGGACCTGGTCCATGCCGGGCCTGAATTCTACCCTGTGGCTGACAACCACCCCCAGGGCTGGGGCCTGACGTTCATGCTCAGCAACGGCGGTCCCACGGGCCGAAGCAGAACGACTGGCCACTGTAAGCAACGACGTCTCTCGATAAAGCGACTGTGCTGACCAACGATCGCCAGGGGCTGGGCTCTCGAACTGCTGGTGGTGGTGTGACCCTGAGAAGGGTGTGGCGGGCATGGTCGCCACGCAAATCCTGCCATTTGGCGACATGAATGTGTTGAAGCTGTGGTTCGACGTCGAGGCCCAGGTCTATTCCGGTCTTGATGCTGCCCAGGCGGGCAAGTGACTGTAGTGACTGTCGTTCTGTGGCGAGGATGGATCCGTCGGTGTGGGCAGTCACAGTCACAGTCACAGTCACGGTGGGCGCGAACCTCATAATGAACAGCATCGTGGATTGGTATCATGCTATGATGGGGTGTCATGCTGCTCGTCCCAGACACGCCATTCTCGCCAGGCCTGATCATCGCTCGCTTGGTGCCTCCTCGGTTCTCGGTCCTCGATCCAGCTGGTCGGACGCTCTACGGATTATGGAAAATGTCATGCGGGTCCCACGTGGCCTTGATTGCCTCCAACGCTGGTCCTGCTCTTGCGGCACGCCTGTTATATTCAGGTCGACGTAGCCAGGATAGGTGCCTCTTGCCGTGTCATTCGAAGGCAGGCGGTCCAGGATTCCGGTGACTCGGAACTCCGTCTGGGTTCCGTAGAAGGTGCCTGTGATGGTTGTGCCCAGAGGCGAAAGGACGGATTCGGTTCCGAAGCGACGGTCCAGCGTGGGATCCGTACCTCATGACGAACTCAGTCATGGTTCCAACGCTGGCACCAGCCCCGCGAAGGCCAAAGAAGAGATCCGAGTGGGTGTCCTCGTTGGCTCGGACGATCGTTCCGTTCGCAGTGACGACCTCGACCTCGACGATGTGATCCAGCGCGCTGCCCCACATCCTCGACATCGGCCCAAGGCCACCGATCGTTGCATGGCCGCCGGACCTTGCCTGCACCGCCACCGCGCTGTGCACCGCACACCGCACAATGGCCGCGAAGCAAACCTCTGCAAATCATCAGCTGCCTGTCGTGCAACAGCCCTCTCATACAGCTTGGCAAGATCGTGGCAGCCCGCATACTCGTCTCCCCATGTACAGTTCGGCACAGTACCGCTCGCTAGTCTCAACAAGGCGATATAGAGCAGGTCTTTGGATTGTTCTTGGTCGGCATCTTGACTGACTGGCTTCGTGCGCATCCTCGCTCCTCGTAGCTGTCACTGACCTGTCGCGGCCAGCCATCAGTACTGCAACCCACTCCATCTTCACAGCTCTAGATGTCCGGTATAGCCCAATGGTGTTATTACCAAAGATAAAAAAGAAGATCAAAACTAGAAATAGATAATAGACACGGAAACTGTTCATCAATAGCACACACGGACTCTCCTGACCAATCCACTGTTACTATACATAAGTATGTAAACCAAACCATAACATAGTGTAAACAACTGCGTTTTATTTGAATTTGCGGCGTTTCTAGGTAACACTCGTATTGTATGTTTGTTTTTACCCGTAACTTGTTTATCTATTATATTTCTATATCTCTTTTTTTTTTATCAAATTAGGGTTTCGTTATAGTGTGGTTGCTTACGGTTATTGTTGTTTTTAAGGTAGTAAACCGCTTTTTAACCTAGGTAACTGTTGAAACAGCAGTGAATTGCAGTGTCGCCAAGTTAATTATATTGAATGCAAGTCAATTGTATGGTGCCCAATTTAATGTGAGGCACGGGCCAAGCAGTTGCCTACACAAACAAGTGTGCAGACCGGCTAGCGGTCTGCTGAATTCAAATGAATACATCCACCACCTGATCTTTGCAATACTGCCTGTTATTTCAACCACGATTCGAATCGATAATTCGTTGTAACGTCAAAAAAACTATCAAGACTTATCAGTATTGAACGATAAGTTAATTATAGATAAGCTACGTAAAAGAAAAAGCTACTTTTCGGTTATGTTGTATAAAATTGCAAAATAGAGGACATATTTTTGCGAAACGTCTATATAAGCTACGTCAGTCTTTACGGCAGTCATGAGGAAATACTTTTGAAATCTCGTCAGTTTTGACAGCAATGAAAGAAGTGGCAACGTTATTGTTATAAACATTGTTAAGAAATCTTCATTTAATGAATCTTGAAATACGTGTTTCGAAAACTAACTGCCGAAGGGTTTTTAACTTCAAGCTAAGTAAGCAACGTTAAAATCAAAAAATACTTGGTAAACATGTCAAGATCATTACTTAATCTTACGTGATAGATTGTAAAATCGTGATAAACACTAAATATATTAATCTTATATAAAAGATTGTTAGGTTATGGAAAAAAAATTAAGACCGTTAAATTACAACAAATGAAACAATCGTCAACTTATAATAAAAGCCACGTCGTATCACGTAAAATCGCTATATTTCTACTTTATTTGAAACTAATATTAACCTAGTAGTCAAAACGTCAAAATGATAGTTAAAAAAAGAAGGTTGTAAACTATTAAGGTCCTTAGATTACACTTTGAAAAACACTACAATAAAGTTTTGTATTTGAAATATGTTGCCGAAATTTAATTGAAAAAAATACCTAACGCATAATTTTAACTAGTTCATCTTCTATATAAATGTAAATAAAAAGTTGGTTGCGGCATTCAAACCTTCTGAAACTTTCAGGATTGTTTTGATACCTAGATTAATAAAATGTGATCACGAATTTTAAAAGAGGTTAAATATAAATTAAGTGCGGAGGTACGTCAAAAAAAAAATCTTCATCTCTGAAAAGATTACGGTTAACTTTCCAAAACATCTTTTCGAATACACGCAAATAAAGAAATACCCTCAAAATCTAAAAACCTATAACTTCCAAGCTTAAGATCCTTAAGAATTTCGAAACAAATATAAAGTCATTGTTAGTATAACTAATATCTTCATTCACATTGTAAAGATCCACTGCTTAAAATTTTGATAAATCAAATCTCTAACCACAAAAATACCGATTTTTTATATTTTGATGACGGTAATGAATTTATTGATTTATGAGGCAATTCAATCCCAGGATTCGAAAGCGTTAAATACGCGTTTAGAAGAATACAAACGTAAAACAGTTATTACCAACGCGATTTAAAGAATGAACTTTAATACTATTCAAAACTTAATTAATGAATATTGCTAAGGTTGCTAATGCAGTTACTAAAGTTGCTAAAAAGTTAACAAAGTCGTTAAAGTAATAAACGTATATGGGATTCGACTACATAAAACGTATAAAATTATTCAAACTATTATTACTTTGAACGAAGAAAAAATATACGCCTCCACGCGAAAGCTTACTACAGGTTCTATTTTAAGACTCTATCCATCAAGCAGAACTACTAGCAATTAACCTTACTACCGAGATTTGACAAGACTAAGACCTGAGTTAATTGTCAGAAACACTAACTATAACTTGGACAACGACAGCAATCTATCTTCTAAACCAGTTAAGATAGTCAACATCAATTATAAGTTTTTTACTAACTTCCTCAAAATATGAAGTGACGTAAAATATTTTAACGGGAAAACTTATAATCTACTTAATAGAAAAATCATACCATATTTTAATATCTACAAATTGATGTACTTATAATGTTTCAATTTATATTTACCATTTTCAAAAATTCTCTGTAGGTGTGTAAGAGACTATTATCTAATCACTTTGATTAAAACGTGTACCTTGCCTAAAATTTATAACGAAATGAAAAATCACTTCGGATACGACGTTAATCTTACATAATAATATATGAATTAAGTTACAACGCGATAGGTAACAATTTTATCTAAAAATAAAGACGAAATACCAAAGAATGCATTGAATTACATGCTCAACAATTTAATGCTTTGTCAGAAGTAAACGGAGGAAGCATGCATTAGGGAAGCCATATTGCGCAAGAAGACTCAAATAGCTATCGCAAACATTAAAGAGTTTAAATATATGTTATAAAACACAAATTTCATTCGTAAAGGCTTTTTTAGTTCGTTATAGTCCTTATTTACGACTGTAATAACCCGAATGACAAACAAAGTGAATATGTTACCCTAAGTTAACAGTTTCTGCGATAAGGACGATAAAAATCTTATAGGTACGCATTATATCGACCGTAAATACGGTAGATCCAAGGATTTGAAACATGGTTAAAATACTGTGAATTGGAAGTTGAATTGGCAACTCGTATAAAGTTTCACCTCATAGGAAAACTAGAGAAATGATAGTCGTAATATTTTTAAAACAAATACTAGATTGATAATAAATTTAGTTTCTAGTTCAGTCGCTACCACGCTACCAAACCTTGAAAAGAACGGGTAATACATGAAATTCGATTCCCTAATAATTTGAAAAAGAAATATATGCAACTCGTCGTAGATTACAAAGATAAGAATACATCAAACGATAAAAATAACGTCCTGATGAAAGTTGCGTAATACTAATATACTATTTTTAGAGTAACCTTATAACTAGCCGATTACGTCTTTCTATATATGCTGAAAGGTAAAAGACCCATATTATCGTTAAAATAATAAAACTCTAACCTCTAATCTTTGTCTAAGCTTCGTTATAGTTACTTGGAGAACACGTCTGGGAGCATCATATCAGAAAGGAGAGAAACAAGATACTACACAAAAAACTATATATAGTATATTGCATTATAACGCGAAAATACTATTGTTAAGGATATTGATTTTTAGGAATCTGGGAAGGCTAAAGTTTTCTTATCCTCATTTCAAGGAATATAAATACCCTTAAAGTTTATCTTAATGTTAGTATAAATAAACTAGTTAATGATACTAGAGACTTTTCCTTGCATTCAAATAAGAATACCTATATATCTACTTTTTAAAATCAGATGTAACCATGATAAATTTAACGAAGTTAAAAATTCGTTGATGATGAAGACGTTTTAATTACTTAGCTTTTGATATGTTGATTACATTCCTTCTATCCTTCAGGTATATAGATATAGAATATTAAGTATTAAAATAGATCAAAAAAATCCCTATTACTACTAAACATATGTTAAACCCGCCGAAAATTTTATTTTACGTTCAAAATGGACCGTTACTCAAATTATAAGGGTTAAACTAATGTCTTTTTTTACAAACCTGTTTTTTATATTATGAAATTGGCAACCTCTTATCACACTGTCAAGTTCTTTAAGTTGCTAACAGCGAAAAATACTTAGAAAAAGTTAAGGATATAATGGATTCATATGTATTTATGATAGCCAAATATTATCGTTCACAATATAGGTATCAATTTTACTCCAACAGAATTCCAATTCAATTTTAAGACAATTATGATTTAGTATAAATAGGTCCTTATAAAAGTCTACTAAAATATATAGAAATAAGAAAAGATATATGTGTTTCTTCGTAAAGCAAATGAAATCTAAACATTATAGACTCGTAGTTATACAAACTAAGAAATATATTTTTAAATTGAGATCAAGTCCCTAGATGTCATTATTAACTCTCATGGCCTAGTATTAAACTTACTGGTTTTCAACTTATATTCTCTTTTTACGAGATCATCTCATTTATTAATAAACATTAAAAAAAAGGGGGGGGGGTTGCTCTGGCCTACAATAAGCTATCAATGGAAGTTGAAATGGAATCCGACAAACGCTAAGTAAACGATACCCTTAACGTCAGGAATAGTCTATCGACGATTGATATACAAACTTTATACTTGTAAAACAAAATTAATACATAACGTAAACTAAGCAAATATGATAACCCATTAAATATCTTTAATATCGTAGACCCAAAGATAATACTTGAAACTACTAGCGGTTTTACAATATTTCATATAACGCAAATAAAAACTTTTATTAAAAATATTATCTATAAATATCTTCAAACCGAAAGTATTAGCCAACAAAACCCACCTCAACCATGAATAAACAGTATAATAAAAAAAGAACAATGCGATAAACATCCTAGAAAAAGAAACTATAAAAAGAACGATAAGAAATACAAACCAAGAAAATTATATATAACCTCTTAGGTCAATGAAAAAGAAAGAGATAACCGAAACATAGTAATCAAATTACGAAAAAAAAAACCATTATCAAAATTACAAGCTATCATAACAATCAAAACAATAAGATTATAATTCATAAACTTTTGATACGAAAAGTTATTCAATACAAACTCAAACGCAACATTGACTATAACAACCTAAAAGTAACAATTGCAGATGAAAGATTATGCATAAATTTAAAGAAAAAAAATATAAACAAACCGTATTATAAGTATAGACTAATTGTTTCGAGATATAGAGATAAAAAAAGAAACTAAATCTATATGCAGTTTTCAACGATCTAGAAAGTTAATTATATGGTAAGAACTGCTATTGCAGTAAGTTTAGTAGCAATTATCAATAGAACCTTCACGTTTAATTACCGTAATATTACCCCAATCTATAAGTAATCTGCCAATAATTTATAAAAGATTATTCTATTAAAGTCATTTACTGGAATTCGTGGTAAGTTTTATTTGGAATCGGTCATTCAATACATTCAACCGTTAAACCAACTAGACATAGTAGATATTAATTAATTCTTAACATATCAATGACACTTTAGATTTAGAGTATATATAAAATATTGAATCTACAACCGATGTTTATTGTTCTCGTAAACTAATTATGAAGAATTTGTGTATAATTGGTATAAAAGTCAACGATACACTCTTTTTCGAAACCACTGGTTTCGTAAAAACAAGATAACAAGCTGTTAAAAACTAGAATTTTTGGAATTACAAGTTAATCGAAACTTTCACTAAAGATAAATAGCTCTATTTTAACGTATTATTAATTTTTATGTATAATATCAACAATATTAATATCGAATACCTTAAATTGCGCTAAAAGTGGTAAGGATTTTGTTGAGTAAGGATTGATAAAACCAGTGTTGTTAAAACTGAGCGTCAGCATAAAAAATTAGTTTTTGGCAATTAAATTATGAACTTATACTAGACAGAGGCATCATCAGATTGATTCATTACAGTACAAGCGCAAAGCCGAAGTAATGGAAACTATGATCGTTTGAATGAACGCCTGAGTATCAAATAAATAATCTGAATAGGAAGAATAACATAATTTTCAAAGATGTATCAAGTAGTAACTTAATTATATTCATACACATTTCATTTACCAATAACGTAAACCTATCATCATAAATAAGATTCCTTATAAGAATTGTTCATGAAATCAAGCCTGAAAATAATCAGTTTTCTATCACCGATAATATAATTTAATGAACTTTTATCAAATATAAGAGGGTTATGAAAACGTCTTTACTTCTGAAATTCACGGAAAAATGAAAAACTTCTATATTAGCATCTCCATGTAGAAAATACTTCATATTATTACTAAACAGATAAAAAAATCCACTAATTTCAATCTTAATCTGAACAGATTCACGAAGCTTATTTCGATTCCTTTCCAATCTCAATATAAGGAATACAAATCGCTTAATAATTCATGAAATAGCCCTTCATGAAGACTACAAAAGTAAAAGAAATGAGAAATTTCGATAAATCAATGTTAAAGATAATCTTTATAATGCTATAACAAAAGCCATACCAAATTCAACCCTCAAAAGGTTGATGAATAACAACAGGTGGACAATCTGGATTGAAGGCTAAGTAAATAAGCCAACTGTTAAGGAAAAATAACATGACGACAAATAAAAAAGAAGGCAAGATACCTCCATGAAATTGAGAAATTCCTAAGTTAATTATACTAAATTCATTGATTGGCATGGTTAGTTTATGTATTTTTACAAAAGAACAAGTAGAAAACTAAAAAAAAATATTTATCCAGGATTTAAATTAATTTTCATTCGGAATTCTATACAAATAATATAAGAAAAAAAAAAGGGAAAACGTCGTTTGGACTGATTGATTGCATTGTCAAACCTATTGGGAAGCACAAAAATAAAACGTCGCTAGTATTAGAATAGCACTTAATTATAGTATAGCTAAGTTAACTATACTAACTAAAATTTAACTACAATTTGATGATACATTTAATGTAAGGCATGAACCAAGCAGTTACTTATATAAACTAGTGTATAGACTGGGTAGCAGTCTACCAAACTTAGGAAAAGACATCCAACATCCGAACTTTACAATACTACCAGTTATTTCGATCACGATTAGAATCGATAACTTGTTGCAATGTCTAAGGAACTATCAACAGTAATTGTATTTTTTTCAAATAAGGTAACCATACAGATAATAAATTTTGATAGAAAACCAAGACAAATAACAGAACTTAACTTGTTCTATTATTTAAATATTATATATTAGTATAGATTAACTATATTTACAGAAGATTTAAGATGAGACATTTATATAAAGATAATTAACGCGACTTGAAATACATTCAATAATATCGAATTGAATTCAATGAACGAAAATCATTTTATTGCTTTATATATGTACTTGGTTATGATTTCAGTATTACATTTGAAACCCTATATGCTTGAAATGATTCAGTGATAGTAATACTTGTTTTAGGATACTTCTTACTAATTTAATAACAGTTTTCAACCTTGAACGTTTTGTACTCCCCCCGTGAAATGTGTTTTACATTGGAGTTTATATTCATTCCCGTTAATTGAAGTTATTCAATTATATTTGATTAAATTAGTTTTGTATCAATCTTTCACCAATTTTTCTCGGAATTTTTTGAACCTCCTTCTCTGTGAATTCGAACTTCTATAGTTATAAACGTTCTAAAATAACTGAAAGACTAGAAACTTATTTAAACTTTGATTCAGTTATTACAATCTACAATAATGTGGTTAATTTGCGTGGATTTGTTTATATAAGTGGAAGAACAAAGGTTTATACACGTTAAAAATACAAACTAATACTAATAGAAAAATAGTCTATAGTAAAGATGAATCCTTATCATCAATAACACTTAAACCCGTAGTAATATTCCGCCTCCACATCGTATTTGATTCTAAAAAACGTAGAACAGGCCCCCAGTCCTTCGAAATCCTCATATAAAACCAATAATAATATATAAAATCTTTCCCAACACATTCATGAGAAGCCCCCACAATTGTTAGTGCTGCCACTGGATATACATATGATATTTTAATATCGCCAGTAAAAATTCTTCAATAGCCCCCTCCATAGTCAACGTCAGAGGGGCCAGACCAACCACACGCACCCTCAGCGCGCCTGCAAAGGCCTCCCGACCTTTGAAAAGCACTTACAGGCCTTAGTCAAAGCGCTAGGTAATTGTACTACCCCTAGCAAAGAAGAACGCGGCTATTTACCAAACTTATCGCTTTAACGCTGAATCTTTCCACATGGTTTTCGACACGTAAAAACGAGATTTTAAAGTTCGCGGAACCTTACATAAGGTTTACGAACAAGTTATTAATGCTTTAGTTACACGTTTTAACGAGCTTATATTTTTTAAGTACCGTATATTAGTATTACTTATCACGACGTACGTTATTAAGTACCTCATTAACGGGGGTTTTAGGACGTAAATAAGTAGGCTTACGTTAGTATATAAGTCTTCGCTTTTTCCTATTTCCTCTTTTAAGCCGAACGAGTATATACTAATACCCCCCCGAAGGGCTTTTCGTATTTTCTCCCCCGTCGCCTATATAACGGACCCAATATTACCAGCCGTTTTAGTAAATAATAGTAAGAAGCTTTCAGCTACGTTAAATCTAAATATTACGTAAATCACGGTAATAAGCCGGGACAGGATAACGGTTTTCTTAATCCCATAAAATAACTTTACGTTTACGAAAAACTGTTAAAATTTTACATCCAACCACCCGAAATACCATACTATATAACGTATTATCCTGTAAAAAGCAACAGAAGAAAAGGATATCCGGATTTTTATTAAAGTCTTTGAGGGCTTAAAATGTAAAATTAAAGGGTTTCCCCTTTTATACACCTTTGTTAAACTGGTATAATTGGATCCGTTTATTATCAGGTTGATGGATAGGACCTTCACAGGGTATATTATACATTATACCGATATTAGGGTTAGTAATCAACTCTTTTAAAGAAGGTATTATCGGTAGTATTATATTTGTTTCAAGGAACCTTCGATACGTTATACTAATCTTATTATACATATGTAGCGAAAGGAGTTTTACCAGTTATCTATGACATTTTTTAGACAACCGCGCTCCAGGGTTTGAGGGAAATAGAGGAAAAAATTTCAATTTATTCTGGAATGGTATTGATTAACGTTTACCTTCTAATATATAATTAGGATATTTATACGGGTTTAACAACATAAATCATTTTGTTTTTGAAACTTATTATGTTTTATGGCTTTTTAGGTATTAGTAAACGGTCGAAGGAAATAGATAACCGTTATCGGTTTTAGCTTTACGATAGCGGGTATTTATAATAGTATATTAATATTCGTTACCTATAACTGGCCGAATATTTTACCTAGTCGATTTTGGCGAGGGATTACGCTTCCCAGCCGTATACGGCTACCATTTAATGCTATAGTTGTTGCGAACCTTTCTTTTTGGCCTATGAAAACTACCCGGCAGGATTAAAACGAAAAGGGGGGAAATATATTAGTCTTTCGAGATAACGGTTAAAGAAGATAAGGCTCCTTGGCTGACCCCGTTACAATAAAAAAAGTGGTGGTGAAAACCTTTGCTAAGAAAGCCATGATTACTATTATTGAGCTTAGTAAACCGATCATTTCACGAGCGAAAAAGGGCCGCGAAGTGAAGCCTTTTTACACTAGTATTCGTTAATACTTTAACGAAAAGGATGCGATTCAACCAGAGCTTTCTATACATACTTTTTGTTCCGAAACTTACGTAAACTGATAAATTAACACGACTCTGTTATATAAACCCTCTCTATCACACCCCGTTTGAAACGAGGCAATCGAAATTACCGCCGCTTAAGGGGAGGCGGTTACACGGGACTCTGCCGATAAATGTTCCGCCCCCGTCGTAATAAATTTCGGGTCTCCCAAAGTATTCAGAGATTTTGTCACTTCAGGAAGTTCCGGTCTTCGGTTGGTTGACAAGCTTACTTTTAGGTTTACATAGAATACGATTAAGTTAAAAGATTTCAAAATTATAAAAACTAGTTTCAGGTTTTCAAACCTTGAAGTAACTATGTACTAATCTGTTTTAATAATTGTAATTAGAACTTTTCGTAATGAATATTCCTTGATAATAAACTAGGTAACATTTATATCGAAATACGAATTCCCCATACTACCTAACGCTATTTCCAACCAATATATTATAATTAGATTTACGGCTTAGAGTAACGCAACGGATAAAATTTTTACCGCCCCTCCGGGTTCAATTAACATTAACGGTATGAAATATTAAATATGCATATTTCAACCACGTATAAGGCGATTAGGCGTTGTCGAATATCAAAAACGAATACGGGGTTTTTAATTGCTTGAGTAAATGTAAATAAAACGGCTATCGTATACCAAACCTTTTTTATAGATTGTGTTAATAAGGGCGGTAATATTATTGATATATAAAAACTTTAGTAAAGTAAAAAACACAATAACCAGGGTTTTACATAACATAATCCGGCTTATGATTTCCTTTTTCTAATCCGTAATTTGGGTGGATCAGCCTTAACGTAAAAGGGTCGACGCAATTTACTTTTTATAATCTGGTTTCGAATTTGTTTTTATATTCGGAAAATAATGTTCTTTATTGTGACGTACATACGCCGGAGTTCCGGGAGGAATTTGTTATAGTTACGTGTTAGTGGCATTGATGTAATTAACGTATACCAAGATCAATTTACTGATGATATATTAACGGATATTCATACTTGGTTATCCGGGGTTTAAAATATTGTAGGGAAAGACTTTCATTTTGTATATAACTGAGCTATATTGATTTTGTGTAAAGTTTATAGGTGACGTGCTTTAAATACTCAAGTATTCGTAAAACATATACAATTTAACATAAAAGTCAAAGTTTTTACGCATCGTTTAAAACAAATTAAAAAAATTACCTTTATTAATATTACTGGCGTTATTGTAGTAATCCGTTCTAGCCTTAATAAAGGTTCCGACAATAAGATTTTATTAACGACTTTTATGGCACGCGGATCCTATACACTTCTTATTACCCGTATTAGAGTATCGGAAACCAGTTTAATTAGGGTTGGAAACCTCATCGCTATCGGTATAGTTTTCCTACTACGAGTTTTAAGATGAAGCGACAGTATAAAAGTAGGTAAGTTCTTTTTCCCAGCTGTATAACAACGCTTTATACGCGGTCAGAAAGCCCGTTACAGCATATATAAAAGTTTCGAAGTGGTAGACCCCTAAATTAGATTGGCTTCGCTAGTGCATAAGGAGGGCAAAAACGATACAGCTACGCGATATAAAGTCTATCGAACGTCAAAACTTTTTAACTGGAGTACAACGGGCATGAAGCTATATATAAAATTTCAAATTCAATCGAGCCGTTAACCTAGAAAATTTATATAAAAATATTAGTTAGCATTAATCCTCTTTTCCACTTTAAGTTCTTTTGCTCGAAACAAAAGATTAACTAGTTTTCGACGTTCGTGAATAAACTTATATTTTGTGAAATATTATCCTAAACAAATTTTGAACTACCGACAACATCGAAAAAAAACCCTTCAACGATTAGAACGGCTCCGAAAATATTATCATTTAGACATCCGATATTTCCAATGAAAAGGCCTACCGAAATATTATTGAAGTTTGCAATATATTAGCTTGTCTTATCAACGTTACTATACGTTTATCTAAAGATTGTTGGGGCTTTATTACAAAACACTTTTACAAGTTTTACAATAAATTCCTACGATTAAAGGATTTTCAATAGGTATAACAATAATTGAAAGTATTTATAATATCGAAACTCAGCGACTGAAACTTCTTTAATCCACGGTTCTAAAAGCCTATCACATTAATATTGGTGTGCTTTAAGGGGTTAGAATGTGTTATAGCCTGGAGGATATCCTGGTCGTTTATTATTTAAAACCTTATTAGCCCTTGGAACGAGAGGAAAACGTCTAAGTTGTTTGTTTGAAATATGGTTGTATTCATTACTTACAGCGTCGAGTTCGTTTAAAACGGGGGAAAGGTTGAACTAATTTCATTACGTAATGTACGAAATGACTTCAAACACTTATTCTACAATCAATTAATTTGATAAATAAGGTATTAAAAGTTTTATCCAATTTATTTACCTTCGTTGAAAGCTTTACAACAAGTAGTATAGTAAGAGTCTATTATTAAATACTAATTATAAGGTTTATCAATATTAACTGCGGGACCCTATAGGGCTTCCCTTTTTCCCTGGTTCTTTATATAATTTATATGTTAGACGTCGCCATGATTTATATAGGCCGAGTTTTCATTTACGCCGACGAAGTTCTTTTATTACGGATTTTGAACTCTTTGAAGTAAAATGTCAAGGGATTTAAGGTTAACTTAAAAGACGCGAACTAATAAGCAGCTAATAATAGGCTCGTTTTCGTACCAGAAAAGTCTAAACTATTATATATAAATAATCGCCAGGGATCTCTTAACTATGCGAAATGAGGTAACCTGCACGTCCTTAATATTTCAAAGCGAGTATACTTGGTAACGAGTTCATTCTTAAATATTAAATTTCTTAATATATGATAATTCGGTTGTTCGCTTAATAAAACCCTATTTGGAAGAGTTTACGTCGGAAAACGTGTGATAAAAGCCCCAAAGATCGCTTGGTTTTTTTTTTACTATCACTTGGTAGTGCCGACTACCAAAGACGCACTAACTGCTACGAAATCTTCCTGTAGATACCGGCGGGAGGAATCGTAACGCGGGCTCCGTTGAGGCCTGTGCGGGTTAATAGGATCTTGCACCAACCCCCTAATCAAGACCTTAGGGTACCTTATAATCCAGAAACCCGTAGGCGTATAGAATGAAGCTTTGGTCTAGCAATTTAACGTTGCCGTTTCAATCTCTACCTCTAATCTCAACCTTTCTCTAAAAAATAATAAAATCGATCATACATCAGTAAATATACCTGCGCCCTGCACCTAACGCCTTGAAATACTGCGACGTACCCTCCCATGACATAGGTCCCTGTATTGACGTAAAAAGTGGGTTGAGTACTAATCGATGATAGTAAGCAAGCGTAAAAGCGGGTGCATCCCTATTGACATCGGCACCGCAGGGCCTCTGGCTAACTGCTGCGCCACAGTCGCCGCAAAGGCGCCCTCCAGGCGTCTAGCCGCCTTGCGGCGTCCCTTTCGCGCCGCCGTTAAGGAGGCAAAAAATGGTGTAGTATAGGCCGCGACTACGGCACTAATAGGTCGTCGGGGCCCCATTATTATCGGGGGAAGCTAGTGGCGAAAACGGGAACAACGGCCTTAGTAACGACGGTAAAACGGGATTTATCGCTAATAAACCCGCTCCCTCCGCCCTTATTTCCGCCCTCCCTTTCTCTTTCGCCGCCGGATTTACCGCTATCTTCAACTAGTCCCCAAACCTTACACCTTTCTATAGGTAAAAACGCGACCGGCGGCTAACAGCTGTAAAGGTTTTGGTAATAGAGATGGAAAAATTACTTAATAGATGGGGTTTTAGGCCGTATATTGTATATAAAGTAGGCCGATAGGTTTTGAACGTATATATCTTCGGCGAATATGAAATGAATTTATTACCGGCGAGCGAAAAACACGATTTATATAGGTTAAAAGACAACTGTTTTCGAAAAATAATCCGTAATATATATAAATACCTAGAAATTCTGAGGAGAGGAAAGAATTTATACATGTAAGCTTCGCAAGCATATTCAACTAAATATTCGTTTTTAAAAAGATCATAACTATAATTTTGAAAGTTCTAAAAAAAACCGGATAATAAATCAGATGGGAAGTATTGATTTTTCGTTGTATTCAATATAAAACCCCTCTGCGTTTTAAAGCCGATAACGCTAATAATAAGACGTAAAGTCCTTATATCCGTACTTAACAACCAAAAAATAGTGAAATGAAAACTGTAAAAAGTGTAATAAAAGTAGGGAAATTTTAAAAACTAAGATTTATAACATTTTGTACTGAGTTTCATCGCATACGTGAATTTTTTTTTATATATATTAAGGGTATGGAACATTTTTAGTTTCATTATACCATCACTGTTTTAACAATTTTAAACGTGTTTTCAAGTAGGATTCAACTCCGTTGGTAAAATATTGGTTATTATCGTTCAAGTGAAACAAAAACGTCACTCTAATGTTTTATAAATTATTTACGGATTTATTTCTGTTATTATTTCAATATTCTATGTGTCATTTTATCATAACAAAATTTACATAAAATTAGATTAATACGTGGAATTCCTCAAAAGCCTATTAAAACAAAGTAACATGATTCCATTTTAAACCTTATATAATAAAAGTATTATCAATATATACCGTCATTTTATTTATCGTAATACGGATACTTACCTTTAAGTTACGGAACTCGCCGATAGCTCTTATGTCGAAAACGTATATAGTAGGGTAAAATATGTTAAAGCCCTCCATTACTATACGGTTATTACGGTAAATTACGTATTTGTATTCGAATTTCTGTAAACCATTGAATAATTATTCGACGCCGTTAGAAAATACTATAATATAGTTTTTATCAAGTTTAAAACACCATCTTCAAACGTGACAACAATATTTTTCTTCGAAATCCCGCCTATAAGGGAGTCGATAGATTTAACTATATATTAAAAGGCTAGTAAAATCAGTCGTGAAAATTTGGGAAATTCTTCGTCAGTTATAAATAAACGTAATTAGAGTTTACTAGTTAGACGTTGTTATTGTGAATAAGGGAAGTTTTCGAGATCAAAGGGGTCGTTATATACCGCTAGTAACGTCTGTAGCTAGGTAAAGCACCGGGGAGCCTTCAAGGTATAATAGGTTATTGATTCGTTGTTGAGTATAGCGGCCGGAATTTGAAACAAGGCTGTAGAAATCGAGTCGGCAGCCGCCTTCGTAAACCTTAGTATAAGAGAGTGCCAGAAGTCGAGGGTTTTTAAACGATGAAAGAAACAAAGACGTCATTATTTAAAAGCTAATTTATCAAAGGGTAAAGCAGAGTTTTCAAAGGCGACGACGTTAGGTAAGATTTTATATATTGTGGAAACCGCCTTTACCGTAGCGATTGAAAAAATCGTAATCTGTTTTTCGAAGCCCTTTTGTTTATGCCCATAATACTAAGTTAAGACGTAATAAATAAATATAGGTACGACTGTGATAACGGTAGCTATACAAGAAAAGTGTGATGGAGGCCCGTATTTTGTACGTTAAAGTCCCTTATAATACCGAATAACCTTTAATACCAAAATTACTCATTCTTTAAAGTAAACTAGTTTTAATGAGGTTTTATTAAATTAAATCCCGAATTATCGTATCCCAGGATATTTCGTATTTGGAAACAGATTCGTAATCAGATAAACTGGTTTTATAATGATAAGAATGTGGGAGTTACCCCGTTTAGTAAGGTTAAAGGAACCTTAACGTCCAGTAACATGTATTTATTTAAAGTTCTTAAATATAAATACAAATCTGTTTTCCATCGCCCATTAGTCTGCGTCCCTTGGGTTAACCTCGAATTCCTTAACGATTTGTTTTAAAGAGTCCAAGCTTTTTTTAAAAAAATAAGACGTCGTTAATGTAAATAAAAACACAACCGGAGTAAAGTTTAGCAAGGCTAAAGATATAGATTATAAAAAGGATCGGGAAAAATTGGAAGCTTTCTAAGGTTTCGTGAATCAAATCTGAAAATCTTATGATTATTATTTAATATAGAATCCTTAATTACCTACCTATCAGGAAGTTTTTAACGAATTTATATAAACTTTAATGACTTCCTAAGCGTTCTGTCTTTTAAATGAGGCGACTATAGAACAAGTTGTCGAAAGCATTTTATATGTTGCGTAAAAAAATCGATATAACCTTGCCCCTGACGAGGACAGATTTGATATGGTATATAAAAGACGCAACCAGGTTTAAGATGAACTATTTGAATGCTAATCCCATATACTAATAGTAAATAAGTCTTTAGAAAATGAACCATTAAAATATCTTTCGGGTTATAATATATTTCATGCTCTGAAAATCGACCGATATTAGTATAATAAGCTTTTATAACCACAATTCGAATAAATCCTAATCGCCAAATTTATATATCATTTAAACCTTCGATTGTCGCTATACCTGTAAAAAAATACCTAAGCGTAAATATTTGTTGTAGAATATATGAATAAGCCTTATTGTAAAGCCTCAACACGCTTTAATTAGGCGTATTGAAATATAGTTAAGCCCAGCCGATATATTATGGATTACAATAATATTATGGCGAATGTTTTCTTCAGAAATATCTAACCCCTAAGAAATAGTATATTGGAACCCATTCCAGTAATTCAAAAAGTCGTTGATATTTTCGGTAAATAAAAACTTATTAACATATTGTTTTGGAAAATTTAGGCTTATTTAAAAGCGTAGAGGATAAGTTATCCATTTACTTCAAATAAAGGGGTTCGAAGCGATAAGGAAGACTTATACCAAGTAATAATTCTTTATACCTCCACTAAATCGGCGGCCTAATCGCGTTTAGTTTTCCAAAGACCGGCCTATACCTATTACACCTTAATGAAGAAGTTTCGATACTCGATAAACCTTGTACTGTGCGGCGGCGCTATATCCGCTTTTCTCATACATTAACGAAGCTATTCTAGCTGATGGATCCACTATTTTACAGTTTCTACGTGCATTATAACGGAACATTCGACCGCGTGTAAGGTATTTTCATATAGCCGCGTAAAGGCTCTTATTCACTTATATATTGTTACTTTATTCTTGATATTATTAGAGTGTAATTGGGAAGATATGCTAATAACGATCAGGTTATTAAACTCAAATTAGCTAATCTCTGGTACTCGAACGCAAGGAATTGTTGGTGTATAGAACTTTCGTAAAAAAAGTGGTTAAAATTACTTTATAATTAGAATAGCTCTTAGTGCTAGATTGAATTACCATAGTGGCGCTGGTAATATTGGTAAAGGTAAAGTGTAAAACGTGTCTTAAATGATGTGTAAAGACTTTAACCTTGCTGTTGAAATATATACATGTTATGAAAACCTAATTATACAAAGTACGACCCTTATAAACTTTATCTAAAATCGGTTTAAACCGGCTATAAACGAGGTTGAATTGATTCCCGGTGGTATTTTAAAATCCGGAAACCTTAATGTAAATCTTCGCTAATATATCATCAGTAAATCAATTCCGATATATATTGACTAAATGAATACCATTGATTAAGAGGTATAAAAATTATCTCCTGGAATTTGAACTTATTTAGGTTACGATAGAGAAATTCACTTTCTGAATATAAAAAAGGACTCTAAGCTATATAGATAATAGTAACTAGCATCAGACTTTCCACTTAAGAGCGGACAGACCTTAACTATGAACTGGTAAAAAAAGATCGTAAACCAAGTAACGTTCTATCAAACTCTATCCGTTATCTTTTTTATTACACCAGAGTTTTTTTACGTTAATAATACCAACGCTTTCGTTCGAGAAACATTTAAAAACGCTTAGTAAATAGTTACCGTTTTATATACTTTTACCTAGGTAATCGTAAACCCCATATTTATTTTCGACGTTTAACAACTTTCAATCGCCTTATAATGAATAGTTATTAGCATACTTAATATTCTGTATCATTAATGTTTATTAAACCTGAAGGGGCGGCAAAATCTCTTTTTATTTCGTTATTTCAATTATTAAAGTTAGGTGTAGCCTATTGGTCGGGAAAAGCGTTGGGAAGTAGGGGAAACTAAGACTTCAACATAAAAGTAGCTTAATTCATCATCGGGGGACCCCTATTACGGGTGGTTCTAATCAAAACTGCCAAATCAGATTAAGACCCAACTACCAAAGGTTTTAAAAACCTAAATCTGGCTTTATTAACCTTAGAGGTCTTTGGTCCAGTCGTACTCAACTAAGCCTTAGCGGACAGCTTACCGATTGGCTGGGGGCCGGACTTCCCTGGAGTGGAAGAACCTCTATGTACTGCGAGGGACCCGGGTCCTGTAGAGAAGAGAGCGGGATGTTTGCCGGGGGAGTCCCGTGTAAAGGTCGCTTGGTATTGCAATGGACTTTTATGTATGAGGCACGGGCCTTCGCTATATCTTTTACGTATAGCTTCTGCGATTACGATCGTACCCATACTTACTTAATACGTTGAAATTTTGCACTACGGGTATAATAAAAGAGGTTTCGAGGAATAAATTCTGGTTTCGCTAATCGTTAAGATAAGAGTAGTTGCCCTGTTATATAGGACTTCACCTAACGTTGTCGCCTTTAAAGACTTCGGTCTACCCTTGAGCAAAATCGCCTTTCAATAACAACGTCTCCGCTTCGCTTATAGCTTAAAAACGCTTGAAGTCTGGTACCTCCTTATATAACAAATCACGGCGGTGGCCATCGCCCCACCAACTATAACCTTATCTTAAATTCCGGCCATTACGTTAGATACCAAACAAGTGGCCCATTATATCATGATGGATTCCTGACGCTCTACTCGAATTCGAATGGCTTTTACGATATATAACTTCCCTGTCAATCTTAGGGACCTCTTCCGCTCGCATTAACGACAGGAAAAGGGAAAATCTTACCAACTTTTATATAGATCTAACGGAAAAATTTTCAACTTTTCATAAACAATTTTACTAACCTTTCGATATTTTATTCAGTCATTTGATTCCCCTACATATGGGATTACTGAGGAAAACACTATTGTAAAATTTTCAGAATAATACTGTAACATTAATGTGGGCTATAATATAGTATTTATTGACAGTTCCGAATAGATACTCAAGAGGTACCGGTAGGTCAAATATAAATACATGGTTTACCGCGACAGTTACGTGGTAATGAAAGGGTTTAATGAGCTTTACCACACTACTTACATCTTTTACACAAAGTTTATCGACCCGTTTCGAAGCCTAAGATTAGCTGCATTCACTACAATAAATGAAATTACAGTATATATCGATAATACATTTATAATATACGATTTGAAAAAAAAATACCCTATTACCCAGTCCTAATAAGTATTTAGGGAATTTTACGCGGTATTCGAACTTCATTTAAACCTCGTTACTGTATAGTGATACTTAAACTATCTAGATATTAACGAAAACGAAGCTGCAGATAAGTTGATAAGTATTAGCGTTAGGTTTTCCATCCGATTAAGCGATGACAACTAAAATTTTGTTAATAAGATGAACTTTTTCCTTAGAATACATTTAGAAGTAAAAAAAGGAAAGTAATTTAACTCAAAAGAAGGTAATATATGCCTTTATTAATAAAACACGTTATTCAATTAACTGAACTCGGTTTAAAATATATTAAAATTCGACTTTAAAACTTTTCCACGCTTTCGACATCACTATTTCGACCATTATTTTTTCGGTCTTTAACTATAAGATACGAATATATGGGTTTTGCGTCATATTACCGCCTTTTTTAGCTTCAAAACATAAACGGACTCTACCCTTGATATAATTGATAATAAAGCATTATTTACCTTATTTACCATCCAATTTTCCTCAGGATTTGCGAACTATAGTCATAACTTTTTGAAAAGCCTTTCAATATACAAACTTTCGAAGTGTTAGAATAGTAGTATTTGCATTGCAGTAGGTCAACTTTACTCACAGTAAAGTTGACTATACCGACTGCAAGTTTAGTATATTGTTTTGTGCGGGCCTACTGTATTGGCTGCAAAGCAATTGCAGTATGCGCCCACTTCATACTAGGGCACGTATCAAGCAATTGGCCATAAAAATTACTGTGCAGACCACCTAGCGGCCTGCCAAACCTAAAACAATACATCCATCACTTAGTCATGTAATACTACTGTTACTGTGATCAATTGAATCGATAACGTTACAACGTCTAAAGCTCTACAAACACTCATCAGTGCTTATTAGGTTAAGCAAAAATAGGCTAAGTAAAGAAAAAATTTACTTTCCGGTTATGCTTTAAGTTCACAATAACGGCTAAAATAAAGAAAATATTTTTGCAAAGGGCCTTTACTATTGTGTCAGTCGTCACGGAAGTACGTAAAAAAGACAGTTAGGCTACGACATCTCTACGAAAATCCAGCGGTGGCGATGGTATCGTTATTAAAAACACCAAGAAATCTTTATGGATCCTTCTCAAAAAAAGTTAAGATAAACTGTCAAAAGTCTAAAAGTTCGGTAAGTAAGCGAACGGCTAAATTAATAGTATTAGAAATGTTATTACAATATGAAAACAACTAAGTCCTACGGCTAAAATAACAAATGACCTTCGCCTTTTACCAATACCAAACGATCTTCAACTTTACCCTTTACACCAAACTTTTACACTTACTTTATTTTTCTTCACTTTCTCTATGATGACTTAATCCTCAAGATCGCTACATTAAACGAAAACACAAAGTCACACCGAAAAAGCCACCTCACACGAATCTAGACTAAATCTCCAAGTTCTCACGCGAATTTACGCCAAAACCAAGTCCCACGCCAACAAGAACTTTACGATGGCTACTGTTAGCACCTACTTTGAAGCCATTACTGACCTTACCAGGAAGGTGGTAATCAAAGCCTTCGAATCCCTTTTTTAAAAACATTACGATATAGAACTTTAAGGGTATGATATCGATTAGGACTTAACGGAGAAACACCTAGTTAACTTTATGAATAGCTATATTATCGATTACGATAAAGGCGAAATAATCGACCGCGGCGACCGCGTCTTTCATAAATATCGTAAGTCATTCGACTATTAGATTATTGACACATGAAAATGAATTTGAAAGGGTATCAAATCTAAATTAAAGTTTAAACTTATGCGCCAAGGGATTTATATATTAAAAAAGAGATTTTATAAACTAGTAAAAACCATTTTCGACCTGTCCCAACTTGAAAAATACCCTTAACATTCACGCCTTGACGAAAAAGATATTAAAAAACCTTAACGACCTTACATGCAATTTAGGTGACCACTTTTTTACCTTTGGCTAAGTTAAGCTTTTTTACGAGCTGACGATAAGGAACCTATTAATATGTTTGGAAATTTAGCCTCTTCACGTAATAATGCAGAATACAGCTTTAACGGCGGAAGAGCGCGTAAATCAACGGCCGCCAACGCTGATAAAGGAATTCACGTCGGCGTTTAATACTAGTTAATTGAATAAAATCGTTAAGTTCCTTAAAACCTTCAAGTCTCTCTTACTTCTCAACACTTTAATCAAAATCGCCAAGTCCCCTAAAACCCTTTCTACGGCAGATTTACCTATACGCGTGAGATTACTACGGGTTCCACTACAGAACTTTATACATCGGGGCAGGAGACTGTTAGTTACCCTCAACATCGTATTTCGGAGGTTTAAGGCTTAAACTACCAAAAGAATATTAATTAAAACTGAGATGATTATCGTAACTAACCCCCAAAACCTATTAAGATGGTTAATATTAATTCAAAATTCCTTACGGACTACGCCAAAATTTAGAATAATACATATAAATATAACGTAAAGCTTTATAACCTCCTCGATACGAAGATAATGCCGCTTTTAAATATTTGCAAATGAATGAAGGTTTCTCCTTCTGATTTTTACTTACTCTTCCCCGTAATTCTTATAAGGTACGCTAAGGAATATTACCTAACCTTTTTAATGAGAACGACCACCTTTTATAAAGTTTACGATAGCTTAAAGAGTTACTTTTAATACGATGTCAACCTTGTTTAATACTATACAAACTAGGCTACTACGACGTAAACCACGATAATATAGAAGAAAAAAGACGAGGAAACCCTAATAGATATGCTTAACTAAATACTTAACAAGTTAATATTATACTAGCAGATAATAGGGAAAGCCTACGCTGGCGAAACTACACTTCGAAAACAGGTACAAGTAGCTATTGCGGGTATTATCGAGTTTAAATACGCCTTATAACGCTTAAATACCACCTGTAAAGGTTTTTTTTTTAGCTGATTGCGCTTTTCGTTTGTAATTGTAATAGCAAATATATTCAATTTACTTGTATATACCCCTAAGTCGGCGAATTCCATAACGTAAATGAAAAAAACCTTACGGTGGTTAATTATATCGACAGTAAGTATGGTTACAGGCGCCCTTAACGTTTAAGGTTTGATCTATCGATTATAGACTAAAAGTAGCAGCCACGCTAACGATAATAGGGCCAAGATTTCAACGGACCTTTTAACCGCAAGTATTATCATCGTAATAGTACTAATGAATGTTGGATTTATGATAAGTCTGTCAATTAATTAACTCGTTATCCTTCGGCCAAGCAAAATAAGAAAAAGTTAATATATTACATCCAGTATCATACCACATTTCAACAGGACTCTTTGAATTCACTCGTAGACTTTAAGGGCGACGAGCTAATTAATGGCGATAATACCATCAAATAAATTAAGTGGTATAATAATATAACTCCCAGAGCGGCCTAATAACCTATGAATTATACTTTCCTATATCTCTTAAACGATAAAGATCCTTATTTTTGCCTTAATCAAGCCCCTAACACCCTATATACCTTTAACTTTCGCTATAGTTACGCGGACCACATATTTAAAATATTATGCCAAATGTAAGGGTAATAAGGTACTTAATAGGAGGTTGTAAGTTTGCTAATTGAAATTAAGGGAAATTTTACGTTGAATAGCTCAAATATACCGTAAACCTATATATAATGAGTAATGAATTTATATCTGATTGTATTATTGGAATTACTAAAGAAACAACGTGCTCTTTATCATTTACAGACAGTAATATGATATATCAAACTATGATACGAATTGGTTAAAACAGGTGTTTATTAGTACCTGACTTACTAATCGTACTTTAAATCATAATTATACATAAAATCTTTAATATACGTCGGTCTTTATTAGCAATGTGAGGGAAAAAATTTCAACTTAATAATTATATAAGTTAACGATACTATTTTAGTTAAAACGGTCAGCTTTGTGGAATCGGAATAGCAAGTAATTAAAGATTTTAATTTTTGAAATTACAAGCTAGTTACGACGTTAGCGAAAGGTAGCCAACTAAACTTCAATAGATCGTCAATTCGTTTACTTGGTGTTAATACCGGCTTTAGTTTTTGCTAAAGGGGCCAAGACATTATTTTAACTATAATAGATGGACCTAACGTAGTTAAGGCCTAACGATACCTGAAATATTGTACCTATAGTAATTATAATGGTACTATATGCTAAATGAAAGACTTTTGCGACCTTTCTATCACAGCATAAGTATAAAAACCGAAGGGTAACGACTTTAACCGGCTAAATAAAAAGATCGAGTAGCAGATACGAAACCTGAACAGAGGGATTAATATAGCTTTGATCGACTTGTCGAAAGCCAAGTTGATAACTTTTACAAATGGTTTTTTTTTGTAAATAATACCAACTTATTTTCACAACTCGGCTATTATTAAACCCTTGTTCAGAAATATAGGCGGGAGAACGAATTTAGTATTATCAGTAACCTAATTTGCTAAACTTTTGTCAAATACAAAAGGATTATATGAAGTGTGTTGGCTTTGGAGGTCTATAGCATAATGGAAGGAATTAATATAGGTATGATATTGTAGGAAATCCTTAACATTATTACCAGGTAGCTAAGGATTCCTCTTATCCTAGTGGTAATTTTTATCGACTTGAGGAGCCTGTTCAAATACCTTTTGAAGCTCGGAACCACCAGCGAAAAACGCTTAATAATTGACGTAATGGCACTTCGTAAAGCCTACGAAGGGAGTGAGATTAAGAAGTTCCGGCGAATTAATAGAAAAGATAACCCTGCTAATGCTATAACGAAGGTATCGCTGAATAAGGTTTTTGAGAGGTTTATAGGTAGTAATAAGCTAACTATACGTATTAAGGGCTACGTTAATAAGCCGCCCGGTAGGGCTAAATCATGTAACGGTGGCGGCTAGAGATATATTAGCACATTGGAAGACTACTAAGAGATCAACGATAACAATATATTCGACTAATACGGATAAATTCAAGGCTTATATAGGATTATGAAGGAAAAATCTTTGTAAAAGTCGATAAAATCGGAATTCGAAGCCGTGGTATGACTGACGGCGATTAGGGTCAATTTAAGTACAAATAGGTGTAATTTGTTGTGGAGTTTAATTATAATTAACATGGGTTTGGCCAGTTAAAAAGTCGTAGTTTAATACTTACTGGAAAAGATTAGTTGACTACACTAACAGACGCGTACAAACTAAAAAGCCGCTAGTGTTGTAATAATAGTATTTGCAATACAGTAGGTCAACTTTACTTACAATAAAGTTGACTATATTAACTGTAAGTTTAGTATATCATTTTGTGTGAGCCTACTATATTAGTTGCAAATCAAGTACTGTATGTGCCCACTTCATACTACAACATGAGCCAAGCAATTGACTATACAAATTACTGTGCAGACCGGCTAGCGGTGTGTCAAACCTAAAACAATACATTCACCACTTGACCACACAATACTACTGTTACTTCGACCAATCTAATCAACAACTTTGTAATATCTAAAGCCCTACCAATATAAAGTTTATATATATAGGGGTTTTATAATCTCTCAAAATTTCCAGAAATGAAACGATGATAATTGTAACGTTTTATATATTAAAGTTACTGGTAGCTGGAAAGTCGATATTTACACACTTATGAACCCTTTTAAGTATTTTTGGGTCGATATTATTAATATGCAATATAATCGTAAAAGTAGTAGCGGAGTTTCTAATGCGGGAAATCTGAAATTTACAGTCGAATTAAGTAGGTTTTGCTGAATTTATGGTTTATAATGAATAATGAAGGCGATGAAAGTAACCGGTAAGGTTATGAATTATCTTAACTAGTTGACACAAAGATTGAAACAATTCAATTGTATGTTACAGATGAAAGGATATCAGGGTTCAATCCTATACAAAGGATTACCATTTTATTATAATAACTATAATTGAATGAAAAAACATCAAATTAGTAATAATGGTCGTCTTTGTACCGTTTAACAGGTAAAAAAGTTATTGTTTGAGTAAATGATATAGTTAAACATTAACTCAATAGTCGAAAATTCAATTCGTAAAACCATACGTCGTATATTTTCAACTACTAAAACTGTAATAATGACGAATTGAGTTTATATAGCAAACATAATACATTAAATCAATTATAATTTAATATTTGTGTCACGTAAACTACATGCATTATTTGTAGTAATAAAGATCTTGAACCAAAAGAGTTTTCTATATTATTTCCAGTTCAATCTTTAAATGCAACTAAAGTTTTGGATATGATTATATAACCCTATAGTTAGTAAGCGGTTACACTGTAGGGTACACTCTTGCAAAGTTTACGGTAACGTGCCACGCTGTAAGATGCGATCTTGCAGAGTGCACGATAACGTGTTACGTTGTAAGATACACTTTCTCAGATTGTACGATAACATGTCACGCTACAAGGTGCCCTTTTGCAAAGTGTATAATAGCGTGCTACACCCTAAAAGAAACGTTGAAAGAGTGCATAGTAGAGTGTCATAACCCGGGTGAAAGCTTGTAAGCTCTTACCTGAAGCGTGTACTCTCCGGATGCCTTTTCTCCCTCTCAACTATCTATTATCAATACTACCAATTTTACGATCATTTTTCCATCTTTTTACGTTTATATAAAATGGAAAAACTTTACTGATACTAATTAGTTCCCAACTAAATAGATTATAAACAGCTTATGAAAAATATGAACTTAGTTTAATACTTATATCGGGATGTTATAACGGTCTCGATCATTTCTCATTTCAATACTATGGGTTATAAAAAATACGGTAGTGTAGAAATACGTGGAAGCGCTTCTGAAAACGGAAGTATAAAAAGACTATAAGACTTGAATTAATTTTGAAAGGATAACTTTCATAATAAATTATCAATTTGATCAGTACAATATGTACTAAAAGCCCCTTTACGCTATCCGTTAACTTGGTTGACGTTTTGGACGTATCCGGGCAATCTTTTTTAAAAGAAAAGATCGATTATATACCTGTCACGTGAGAAATCAAGTTTTGAACACATTAGTCGAGACTTATCCAGCCGAAACAAAATATTCGAACCATTTAAACATACTTTGAAAATAACCAAAACCACTTTTGTACCATTTTAATAAGCTTGGAAAACTTTCAAACCAGCTTTGGAAGCACTTACACAGAAATATATCAAGTCTCGAAAGCAGTATCCGAAGCGTCCACACAAAATACACCAAACCCTAGAAATACCTTTCGCAACGCTCCGACAAATTTCGCGAACGTCAAACAAAGAAATCGAAGCGTTTATCATACTATTTTAACTCGCCATTATACACATGTTCCCCACCTAAAACACCTTACTTTTCCCTACATTCGCCCTATATTACACCGCTTATTTTAATTGTTATTTGCAACGTTTAAGTTTACTAGTTACTCAGATATTGTAACGATTACAAACTTTGAACAACTAGTTTAAAACTCTAGACTAATTTGCGGTTACACTTTATTTTCATTTTATTTGTATTAGTAGGTCTCAAACGTCCTATTTGAAAAGCTTTATCAAACTTTATTTACTTTTTAATGTTTATATTATACGAGTTTATATGGAAAGTTCTATTTTGAAAACTGTTATTTGCGATCTTATTCCCGAAACCTTTTAAGTATAACATTCCAAATGCATACAAATTAAAACTACTACGCTATAACAACTTTTACAACGCTTCGGTAATTTTAAAAATCGCCCAAACTAACTTCGAAAACGCTCCGATACGTTTTCTGATCTCGTAACTTTAGCTTCATTAACGGAAGACTTGGCGAAAGCTAATGAATATATGTACTATTTATTCAAAAATACATTGATTCATAAAAGTGTTTGAAATTATTTAAACCTTAACTTATAGGATAATAAAATCGAAACTCCAGAGATAATTTAAACCCTTGTAGGGTAAATCGATATATTATAAATGTAATTTTCAAATATTATAAAGAAATTATTCAAAGACGCGATTTATTCCATGGTTTTCCCAAGGATTTCACAAATTAGACGTTGGATATATAATGTTTAGTAAACGGTATAATTTCAAGGATACTACAAAAACATCTTTGAAATAAAACAATGAATACGACTGGTGGCGATAATGGTCGCAACGTAAAAGCGTTAACTGTAATTACTTAATTCACTCAAATCCAAAAGTCAACCGATGAGGAAGTGATAAATATAAGATTTGTAAAGGGATATTACCTAAAAAAAGTAACACCCGGTTTTTAAGAGTAACGGATAAAGTGAAACAAGGAAATATTTAGTAAAAACAAAGTATAAGGCGTTTAACGAGGTTAAACGCATGTCGCGAAAAACATATAAAACTTAAGGAATTTATAGAAAAGGAGGAAATGTTCTAAATATTATTTTCAACTCGAATTTAATATATATCCGCCATAATACGCGTACAAAAAGAAAATAAAAGCCAACCAACTTCCGGAATATGTTTAACGTCCCTTACAACTTCAATTCAAACACTTTAAATTAGGAAAACGACACTTCCGTTAGAAATATGAGCGGCGAAAAACGACCATAAGAACTTTTGTCTTGATTCCCACAAATCACAACCATTATCGCGACTTTCCAAAATACTAATTCCCTATTAATAGAAATAACCTTATGAAGCTTATGAACTTTGCCAAATTATAAGATAAAGACGAAAACTGTAATAACAAATCCTACGATATCTTTAATAATGAACTCCGTATAATGTTTAACACTTGTTAAAGACTGAATATCCCACCTCTCCAATTCAATATAATTATACCTAATATATATGTTGGGAAAATTGAAAAGTGGCATATATAATACTTAACATAAGAAAATACGTCTATAAAATATAATAACTGTTAAAAATCTATTTCAATGCGGAAATTAACTATATACTTTACGACAAGAACTGAATAAATACTACTTAGAAATTCGTTCAAATTTAATGCGAAAATACAGATAAAACTTTACAAAGGTTATTTATTACCCTATTGTCGAAGTTTCGAAAATTCCAAGCGGCTTTTAAACTAGAATACTAGTGCAACGAATTCTTTATTTAAACAGTTACAAAAGTATATTATAATAATCCGGATCTTAACCTTTAGTTATTTAAACTGGATAAGGAATATAAGATTTTTATTATAAATTTTAAAACGTTACTCAAAGTTTCGATACACCTATATACGAATGTAGGATGAATATTCATAGCGGGAAAGGCTAAAAGTAAAAACTCATCGATTACAAAAGTAGATATTGGGTAAATAATTTATTATGTTTCAAATTAACGATTTAAGGTATACCCAAAACGTAAAGCAAATTGAAGCCATATATATGGTTATAAGGGCGATAAATATAAGAGAGGGAAACTCAAAAAGTGAAAATAAAGGAATTACCAACAGGGGTTCCCTTTTAACCAAGTACGAGACTTATTACGTATACCATTATATCTACGTGAAATCATACGAAACTATACATGTTCTTAGAAATAATATAATATTGTTGGTAGAGCTTTAGACGTTGCAACGTTGTCGATTTAAATTGGTCGAAGTAACAGTAATATTGTGTGGTCAGATGGTGGATGTATTGTTTTAGGTTTGGGAGACTGCTAACCGGTCTACACTGTAATTTGTATGGCCAATTGCTTGGCCCCTACCCTAAAGTAAACTATAACGTACTGCACTCGATTTACACTCAATGCAGTAAGTCCGCACAAAGCAATACACTTAACTTTCAGTACATTTAACCTTACTGTAAGTAAATTTGACTTATTGTATTGCATATAGTACTATTCTAACACTGGCGGCTTTTTAGTTTATATACGCGCATCAGTATGGTTTACTAATTTTTTTTGGTTAGCGCTTAACAGAGACATCGTACTCCCCATCAATTTCAGTTAACTTTTATACTGAATTGCACCTAATTACATGCAAATCAACCCCATTTAACCTTAATTGCTTCGTTGCCCTAAGGTCCGAATTTATCAACTCCTACAAAAATTTCTTCCGTCACAAGCTTTTGCAAGCCTTCACTTTAACTATGCCACTTAAACAGATAACCATCATTTATCCTCTAGCAGTCTTCTAGTTTACCATCATATTACTATCTGCCGTCACGTGATTTAAGCTTTTCGGGCGGCCTATCAACGTAACCCTCGATACGTATAGTTAGCCTGTTACTGTTCACAAACCTTTCCAAGGCCTTGTTTAGCAATGTTTTCGTTATAGCATTAGTAGAACTATCCTTGCCATTGATCTATCGGAACTCTTTGATCTCCCTCCCTTCGTAGGCTTTACGAAGTGCCATTACGTTGATTTTTAAGCGGTTTTCGCTGGTGGTTTCAAGCTTCGAAAGGCACTTGAAGAGGCTTTTCGAATCATCATAAATCACCACTAGAATAGGCGAAATTTTTAGCTGCATAGTAATAAGGTTAAGGGTTTCCTATAGTGTTATGGCTATGTTAAAGCCGGCTATTATACCGTAGACCTCTAATATTAGCACGCTTCGTATAATCCTCTTGCACTTAACGGAGATCCAGTAGATTAAGATGCTGATAATAATAAATAAGTCTTCCTATTTATTTTAGTTAACAAGGATCATTAGAAAACCTATCTGTAAAAATAAGTCGGTATTATTTGCAAAAAACCCATCCATAAAGATCATTGGCTTAACCCTTAAGAGGGTGATTGAGATTATATTAATTCCGTGGTTAAAATTTCACATTTTCCACTCGAACCTTTTATTTAGCCGGTTAAAATATTTATCCGTTTGCTTTTACGTTTACGTTATAATGAATAGGTCGTAAAAGGCTTTTGGTTAATATGAGGTAATGATATAGCTACCTTAAACACGTTGTTTTAAGTACTGCTAAACTCTAGCTTCGTCAGTTTTGTAAATTGTAACTAAAATAACACCCTAGCCCTTTTAGCGAAAGCTAAAGCCGGTATTAACATTAAATATACGGATTGAAGATTCATTAAAGTTAAGTTGACTGTCTTTAGCTAACGTTATTACCGGCTTATAATTCCAGAACTTAAAGTCTTCAATCGCTTGCTATTCCAATTTTATAAAATTAGCCATTCCGACGAAAAAGGTATCGTTAGTTTGTATACCTATTACGCCGAAGTCCTTTTTTTACATTACTAATAAGCACGGGTTGTATATTAAAAGTATTATCGTTAGACGTAATTTAAAGTGCGATTAATAGTTTAGAAACGAATGAACGCCTGTTTTAACCAATCCATATATTAGCTTGATACAACGTATTACCGTAGCTAAAGGTAAAAAACACGGAGTTTTTGTAGTAGTTTTAACAATATAATTTTCTATAAATCCATTGTTAACTATGTATAGGCTTTCGTTATACTATGGCTATTAAACGTAAACTTGCCTTTAGTGTTAGTTAGCAAATTTTCTGTTAAAACTATTACTAAACACTGAATTATTTTTTAAATCGTTGGCGATTATGTAAGGATTGCGTTTTTGCTTTTATTACTATATTCTCAAGCGATTAAACGTAATTTTTCATACGGTCGCCCGGTGATCTTACCTTTGACCTCGTGGATAATCCTAGACTTCAAGATCGTGATATTTGGGTCTTGGAGGTTAAAAACGGTCTTCGGTACGAATTGTATAACCCCCCAAGTTAGTAGGCCGTTAATTTCGACCTCATTGCTTTTCTTAAAACATTTGCTGGAGGTTTTGATAATCTATTATACCCTAAACTTTAATATTAACTCTTCGTTATCCTTTTCCTTTCTACTTACCTAAACAGTATTGTATATACGACCCGGTGTGTATTCCTTATTTTTAATGTTTCTCTTTTTAATAGGTCGTTCGTGTCGGCGGCGTTCCATCAGCTTATCGATAACGAGTGGAGGAGGTTTGTATTAGCTCGGTCTTTTGGCTTAAAGTGCCTAAGGATATTCATCTTGAATAGCCCTAATATAAGGCTTGACCCAAGTGGTTCGGAAAGGTATAAGGCCGTTAGTATTTTCAATAATTACTTCGGAGTTTACTATACTTAATATCTTATACAGTTACTCCCATTTGCTCGGCTCACGCTATACGAATACTTTATTTTACAGCGACAAAGAAAGTACGTAGATTATTGAAGGGATGTTTCTGGTATTAAAAGCCTTATTAACCTGGCGACGTGCCGATCCTTTTCGTAGCTCCCTTAAAGCTTTTCTATAGGCCACAACACGTTTCTAAGTACTTCACGAAAGTAGAGATTCACTTGTCAGGCGTAAGTAAGCTTTAAAAACTAATAGCGTTAGCAGCAAGCCTTTAAGGTCCATAATATAGTTTAAGATTTTTACTGCCATTTAGAGGCGTACCTCCGGATCTGTAAAACTTCTAATTTCAAGCGTAAGGATATTATACGTTCGATGAAGTAGAGCGTATGCCCTTTTAATCTTTCTAATACTTTAATAGGCTTTTATAAGTACTTATATACATTAAATACCTATTATTTTGGAATTTTTTAAAACTTCACAGCGACAATGTTTGTACCGGTATCGTAGATAAAGACGTTACGTAAGCCTAGATACGTGTTGATTTATAACATCCTTAACTCTTCCCACATATCTATCGCCGAAAGGGACTTTACAAATTGAACCCCGTAAAAAGAAGTTGTGAAATTAATAACGTAAAAACTAAGCTTATTATTCAAGTAAAACATATTGATAAAGATCTCGTAATCAAAATAATTATCGTTTTTTAACGTAAACTTAAGTCTTCGAGGGGTTTGGCCATATGTTTGACAATAGTGGCAAAGTTTTTTTAATAGCTTTTAGGATAAAGTATTCCACATCTTAATAACTTACAGACTTTAGGACTTTATACAGCTTATTAAACTGTAAATAGTTGAACCGCCGGTGTAGTTAACGTATTCCCGGCTTTGTCAGGTTTAACACTATTGCTTTCGGTCTTTAAAAATAAAACTATAAGTAGCCTCACTTCAGGGCAAGTGGAAACCTTTAGCCGTTTTTAACCCATTCGTCTGCGTTAACGTTAAAGTTAACGCCGAAAGTCTTTATATCCTTTAAATAAAGTAATAAAGTATTAGGGGACTTAAGGATATAAAACGTAATTACGCCTATAATAATTCAAATGACCGTTATCCCTAATAACGATAGTTATTCGCCTGGTTTAAAGCTAATTTTGGATTTACCAGCATTATAAAGGTTAATATTAGTAGCTATAATGCTTTCCCTTCGAAATTTTACATACTAGGAATAGCCTCCTATTCAACAACTTGCTGCCCCTATATCTGGTATAATACTTTAAAACGTATGGTTCACGTAATAATCACAAATGTTAAAGGTATATAAAAGGTTAGTGGCTTAGTTAGGGTAAAGGTAAGGATTTTTACCACGTAAACGGTATAGGGAGACGTAGTCGGCTATTTATTAGACCGTATTAAAAGTAGTATCTTAGTACCACTTAATTTGCTTGGGGGCGTTAACAGCGTCGCTAAATTCGTCGCCTTTAAAGTCTGCGATTTATTTCAAGTAATCCTGTTTAAAAGCAGTAGGGTATTAGGCGTAATATACTGCCTTTCTATTTTTACGTTCGGAAAAGGGGTATCGAGTTAACCAATAGCTAGACTTACTACAAATACAACATTTTTTGCTACTATTACGACGATAATGCGGGCGGTAAATAGGTCCGCCTAAAGATTGGAATTATTAGCGTTAACGTGATTATCACCTCCAGTTTAAAACCGGTAGGTCAGACCTTAGGCATTGTAGGCGCCTGTAATTGCGATCGACGTACTTAACTACCGAAAGATCTTTTTCATCCACGCTAAGGAAGTTAGTGGCTTGGAAATATATATTAAACGAGTTTTGTATACGTGATATTACGGTGGCAAACGAAAAACTTAACTAATTAAAAAAGGATTCTCAGGTAATATCTGGGCGTTATAAGGCGTATTCGAATTCGCTAACGCCCTTAACTGCTTCCCGTACTTGCTTAAGAAGTGTAACTTCGCTAACGTAGGCTTTTCTCAAAGCTTTTTGGCTAACATCAACTTGCCAATCATCTGATTGAACATTCAACTTGTCAATCATATAATTAAACATATTTATCGGTGTTTCCGCCTCTTTTTTGTTAGCTATTATCGTTTCCAACCTCGTGGTAACCTAATTCGTATAGTATTACGTAAAGTAGAAGATGTATTCGAAGTGACCATTTATGTTATCGTAAACTTCGCGAAACGTAATGACTTGGTTTAAGAAGGTTAGGTAATAGTCCTTAATATACCTTATAAGGATTTCAGGAAAAAGTAAATGAAAACCAAAAAGTAAAACCTTTATTCATTTACAAATATTAAACAAAGGCATTATCTTAATATCGAAAATGTTATAGGGCTTTTTAGTATAATTTTTTATATTGTTTTAAATCTTCAAGAAGTCCGTAAGGAGTTTTTAATCAATATTAACTATATAGACAGGTCTTGGAGAAATGTTACAATAGTCCTCCCAGATTTAAATAGTATTTCCTAACAGTTTAAGCCTTAAAGCTTCCAAGGCACAGTGCTGAGGGTAATTGCTAGTCGCCTAACCTAAATAGTAAAATCCTATAGTAAGGTATATAGTTGGCTCTTTCGCGTAAGCAAATCTAAAGGGAAAAGATTTTTAGGGGGTGTAGTGATGATATTGCTAAGGGGCGATAAGTACTTAAAGGTTTTGGAAGGCTTAACGATCTTATTTAATTGATTGGTATAAAGCGCTAACGTTAATACCTCTAGCGCGTTGGCGGTCATTGCTTCGCGTGCCCCACCGCTACTAAAGGCGTACTCTGCGCTGTTATATAGGGGTACTAAACTGTCGAGCAGGTCAATAGGTTCCTTATCGCCTGCACGTAAATAGGTTTAACTTAGCTAAGGGTGAGTTAAAGATCACCTAGATCGCGTGTATAGGTGTTGAAATCCCTTAATGCCTTTTTTTTTTCCCCAAGAGTCTTGAGTATTAGGGTTTTAAGGGCAGCCTTTTCATTGTGTTAGGTAGAAGAGGGTTTTTGATAGCTTGGTAAGGCTCTTTTCCAACACGTGAATCCCTCGGCGTTTAAGTTTAGCCCTTAGTTTAGATTTAATACCCTTTTAAATATTCTAATATATATTAAGGATCTAAACGCCAAAAATTTTACGAAAGTATTGAAAGGCGCGGTCGCTGCGATCGATTTTTTCGCCGCTGTCTTGTTTAATAATATAGTGGTTGATGTAGTTAACTAGGTGTTTTTACTTTAAATTTTTGTCGATATTTCATCCCCATAGGTTTTTATTGTAATATTTGGTAAAGATGGATCCCAGGGCGTTAATTCCATTTTAAAATTTTCGGGTAGGTGCTATCTTAAGGTTTAGGCCTGTGTAGGACGTGTAAGGCGTGGAGGGCGAGGAATTTGGTAATCTTAGGCGTAAAGACTTGGCGTAAAGTTGCGGGAAAACTTGGCGGTTTGGTGACTTGGCGTGAGATCGCGTAACGTGGCTTTTCTTGGCGTGACTTGATGTTTTCGCTTAAAGCAGCGAACTTGACGATTAAGGTGATATAGGGAGTGAAACGAGTAAAGTAATGGCAAAGGTTTGGTGTAAAGGGTAAGGTTAGAGGTCGTTATTGGTGGTGGAGGTTGTAGGTAAAGGGCGAAGGTTATTTGTTGTAGGCTATAATACTTAGTTTTTTTTGTAGTAGTAATAGCCGTATTAGTATTAACTTAGCTGTTTCCTAATTTTCCGAACTTCAAAACTTCTGACAGTTGATCTCAACGTCTTTAAGAAAGGTAAATAAAGATTTCTTAGTGTTTTTTAATAACGATACCGTCGTTACCTCTGGTCTATTGTAAAGACTGACGTAATCCACAGGTTTTCCTTACGTACTGCTCTAAAGAGTAATACAGTAGTAAGGGCCCTTCGTAAGAATCTTTCCTTTATCTTAGCCGCCGTTGTTAATGTAGAGCATAATCGGAAAGTAGCCTTTTCTTCTACTAAGCCAATCTATACTTAACCTAATAATGATTAATTAGTGTTGGTAGAGATTTAGACGTTGTAACGTTGTCAATTCGATTGGTCGAAGTAATACTAGTATTGCGTGGTCAGATGGTGAATGTATTGTTTTAGGTTTGGCAAACCGCTAACCAGTCTGCACAGTAATTTGTATGGCCAATTGTTTGACTCGTGTTCTAGAGTGAATTGCAGCATACTTCACTCGACTTACACCTAATGCGGTAAGTCCGCACAAATCAATACACTCAACTTGCAGTAGAGTTAACTTTACTATTAGTAAAGTTGACATACTGCACTGCATGGAGTACTATTCCAACAATTTATAAAGTAAGGTCTGTTATAAGTCGACTAATTATCCTGTATACAACTAGATTCGGGTTAAATAATAATTTTGAGCCGATTACCTACCTAAATACCCGATAGAAGACCATTTTACAACCTATATAACATATAATAAAGATGTTAAAAAGAATTTTGACATTGAACTTTACAAATACACTTTTAAAAAAGTTAGTTCGAAGAAAGACGTAATATATATAATAATCTAATATAAGGAAACGGAAGAACGAGTATTTATAAACTTATAAAATACCTTATTTCTGTATAACGTAAGCTTGAATAACGAAAACAACGTATCAAACGCCTATATAACGTCGTAATTTATGTTTTTTAACAGGTATAATACCTGAGTTTAAGGTATTATACCAAATACCAGCGCGGAAAAAATATAGACAGCCGGAAAACGATAATTCGACGTTATCGCGGCGAAATTTCCCAAATTTTAATTCGACCAAATGAAAGAATACCGGAGAGTGTTATTCGGTAAAGGTAAAACATTATTTTTTAACATATTAATGGTGAATAAACAATTGGACCCGATTAAGTTTTACGTGATGAACTCTGAAACTTTATTTTTTCAATCATTAATTAATATAAATAAGCTCGTAGTTAAGGTTCGAAATACAATTAATTCACTCGTTTACACTTCGGAGATTATATTCATATCGTTTGGTTGGAAATTTAGACATGCATGATTTTTCCTGGAGACTCGTATACTTAAAGCCGTTTACCTAAAATAATAAAAACTATGAATACTATACCGAATATTTGGGTATCTGGTTTCAAAACGCTTTTTACAGCTCTTTTATATAATAATCTATACGGATATAAAGAAAAAAGCCTTAAAGGCTATAGAAAAGTCTTGTTACAAGTACTAATTACATGTAAAAGCCTTACAATGGTTTAAATTACACCTTCAGGACAATGTGAACTTTAACTACAAAGTTATTGTGGATATTATATATTTAGAAGGATAGATCATCCTGTATGCCGTCAATATTGTAATATTATTATAGGCCACGAAATTTACACGGAACGCTTTTGTAATGAATTATAAGAATATCCTAGTATATTTCTGGATAAACATCCATCTTAAACCTCTGTACTATATTACCTACAATGCTCTTATAGCTTTCGATTCAACTAAATGTAAAATTAGAGTTAGAATTACTAGAAATTAATGTAAGCAGATATAGGTTAAGGCGCTTTAGGCTATCGAAAAGTGTAAACGATATTATAAACTGTTTAAAAAACCGTATACGGTTCTATCCAACGAATTGAAGGGTATAAGTATTAAAGAATCGATTCTGAAAATGGTAGTGAACGCCGTGAATGAACCGTTTGATCCGAATTTTCTAATGCCTATATTTCTTATCTTGAATGCTTACCCCATAATTAATACAGATTCCGTATCTTTACTAATAACGGTATAAAAAGTAAATTTTATTGAGAAGGCTATGTAAATTCTACGCTTTTTACGGGCTAGGAATTATATTTTTAAAAAATTTGCAACAAGGAATGGTTCGCGTAAAACAGGTGTTCTGGAACTTCCACTATAATTTAAAGTCTTATTTTAGAGACCGAAAGATAGGTAAATTAGCCCTTAAAAAATAACGGGTTTATAGAACACGATGTATTGGTAAACTTAGATAACAGTACGCATTTATTTTGTTGGACAATAAGACGTGAATATAAATAGGAAAAAGTGAAAGATAAAGTCCTAAAACCATCATCCGAAAAGTAACACTAATAATATTATTCTTAATATACATAAAACGAACCTTCCCCTTAATTAACGTACCTTTTGAATACCCCTTTATAAACTTCGCCACCTAATAAAACCGACAGCTTTAAATAAGAAAAATAGACACCATGCCACTAAAGACGTTAATTTAATTCAAAAAATAAAAGACACTTTAAAGCCTTTTTACGAATTCCTTCATGACCTAAAAGGAAACGGCGGACCATAAGTTAAGTATAAATCTCTGCTATAAAAACATTATTATAACCCCGAGTAACCCTTTGAAAAGGAAAATATATAAAAAAAACTTCATATATATCGAATAAAGCATCTTCCGTTTTAAAATATTTAACCTAACTGTTTACAACGACTATAAAAAATTCCCCATCCGTTTAGTTTACGAGGTAAAAACCAAGATCGGAAAGCCCTATAACACAAGCCCCCTTATAGTTAAAGGGTACGATAAGGCTGTGAAAAAATGATATTATAGCCTAATCAACTACTTTACAATGAACAAGACATCGCTTGATTTTGGCGCTTGCTGCCTCCCTATATACTCACAACAACCTTCGTTTGAAGCTTTGAAATATTATACAAATTCACACATAGTTAAAAAAAAAACATTTGAAATAACGTATTTACGCCCATATACCTATAAATTTAAGACAGAATTATCCTCCCAAAATGATCCTACGTATATTAAAACCACTTTAACGTTTTCAAGGCTGGAGAATATTAGTATAATACCTACTAAAGGCATTATAAAAAGCGCTTCGAAATAACTAATTAGATATTTGACCTAAAGTTGATAATTTTAACAACCTATTTTAAAGGATTAACACTTATTGAAATGAAAACGTACGATACTTTTATGTTGTATAATATATTGTTTTCCCTACGAAGGGAAGAAAACATCAAATATCCGGCCTAAAAGCAAAACCCATAGTGTATCAGGCGGAGAACCACTTAATTAACTTCAAAGGTATAACAATCACGCTTATGTTTTTTTTAAAAATTATACAAAAAGGGAAATTAGACCAAGTTTCACTTATTGACTCAATCAACACAAAACGATCTAAAGAATACAAATGTTAACGTATTTATAAAGCTTAGGTTACATCGGTTGTATAACCGAAAGCGGCGTTTAACTTTTCTGTTATTACGCAATATCAAATGGACCCGTCAGATAATATATAGAAGGTGTTTAATAAACACCTAGAATAGCAAATTAGTAATTCGAAATGCGAGATTCGTTTTATACCATTCGATATACGTATAATAAAGCCTTTGATTGTTATTGATAAGTATTTAACGAATAATACCGATTAAAGTTCGTAAATAACATTTGTATTTATTTTTGGTATTGAAACACTGCTTAACAATGAATTCATCTTTTATATTAACGTTATTTATGAAAACTTAAAGAAATGAAAACGGGTTACCCAGAGTATTCCAGCTTCGGAAAACAATAGCGTAGCTAAAAAAATCCACTCCGGAATTACTATAGCGATAAAGATCCGATTGATTATTTCGAACCTAAGTTTAAAACCTCTCCCCTTAATAATTTATACTAATTCCTTTAACTTTTACAAATTCTTCATCAAACTTGGTACCACGAACGAAAAGCGCCTTATAATCGATATTATACCTTCACATGAGTTTTATGAACGTCGTGAAATTGAAAAAAAAAAGTAAATTAACAATAAGTTAAAACTGGTAAATGCAATAATTAAGGGCGCCGAAAATAGAGAATTAAAGGCGTTTATATTTATAAACAATCTTTTCGTTAGTGTCTTTGAAAAGGTCTTGCGACTTTACCCCAATTAAACATATTTCACCTTATACATATCACTTCCCCTTTAAATGAGCTATTTACGACGATCAGAACATATTATCACTCTCAATATTTACGATTTTCATCGCCTCAAACATATTATTACTTTTTGAATTTACGATTGACGATGTTTTTGATATGTTATTACTCTTCAAATTTGCTGTTTACGATTTTTTTGATATCCTATCACTTTTTTACAATGATCATTCACAACTTTATTAGCAAATTATCACTTTTAATATTGACGATTTATCACTTTCATTGCGATGTTTTTGAAATTAATTTAATTACTATACAGCTATCTATACTAAGGTCGGATAAACCGACAAACATAAAACAAAGTAGCTATTTGTTATCGAAAGGCGAGAGGGAGGCGGAGGCTACGTATTTTTCTTCCTCGTCCTCCTACTCACCGTCGTCGCTGTCGTCACCATCACCACCATCGTTGCCGCCATCGCTGTTAGCGTTACCACTACCACCACCGTCGACGCTGCTATCGTCGTCGCTGCCAGAAGGGGAGCCCCGTACCTTAGGCTATATGCTTTTAGATAAGAGGCGTAAGGGGTTTTTACCATTTTCATGACAACACATGATAACGTCGTCGAACTTGTTTACGTAATATACATATAGGACTACCCGCTAGACAGTAATTATGGTTACTGTCTCCTTTAATCGCAGGTTAATACCTAATAATAATTATTATTATTTTGTTTTAGGAATTATAGAAGTGTTTGTTTTCTAAACATATCTCGAATAAAGTATTGTAGAAGTAGATAATAATTAGTTACATTTAAAATGAGGAATTGGAAAAGTGGGTAAGTTACCGTAGAAATAGAAGACGCATAATATGGCCCAGCCTACGGCCTTGGGACTACCAGAATGAAGTCGTATCCATTACCAATCCGTTCATAACGATAATAACGGGCCGAACGACCCCCTTTTAAATGGTAATGGCTAATAAACTTACACGGGGCGTGAACGTAACGCACGGTACGTAAATCGTATCTATTAACAGCCCGGAGACGTAAATTCGGGTGCGTTGTTTCAACGCTTTACGTGCCAAAAAGGCTTCACGACGTACCTTTTCGAATCGAGACTCGAGACAATGGTCCCGTTCCACCTCCTCGGTCTCGTTTACAGAAACATTACTATAAGCGAATTAAAGAGTGGGTAATTGTTACGAATCGCTTTATAACTCAACGATATTACGCTTTTAACGGAAAGGAGTTAACACGAGTAATAAGGTCTTTACTTGTAATGAAAGAATAAGGTTAATAACTTTAGAATCTCTCTGTTCCTTTCCTTAGAGGTTGGGGGGAAAAGGGGGGGGGGGGAGAATATAGCTGTTTGGTTGATGTCCAGCGACGAAAGGAAAGGAAAGGGAGTAAAAACTTAGTTTGCACCGGCGACGGGAGACCGAAAAATAAAGGCCGGGATTAAGAATATACTTCCAAAGATGAAAGGGTTTGGGTTAGGTGAGCGGCGGGTTGCGGCGGCGCCAGCCTTTTCGCGTTTCCGTAAACACGCTAAATGGCACCATTGAAACCTATTTGAATAAGGTATTTATTTAAGCAACGATTGAGATGTGTTATTATTTAAGTCATCAATTTATACGAGAGGTCTAGATGATTAATTTTGGATAAATAGTTTAGTCGTTTAGGCGCCAAATAGTTAATTAGGGACTTACCTTGTGGGTAAAGATATATCGTTAGAAAGAAAAGGAAAAAAGTTTTACCTAGATCGATAGCGATAATTTTTTTATGGTAAACTTAGACATACGTGACATCGACGGTTAAATCTTCACATTTATACCTTTACTGGGATGACCAACCTTCCTAACTAATCCTTCAAAGCCTACAATACTATGGTTGCCAAAATTAATTGGAGATTTGAACAAACTATACCACTATTATTGTTACTATTGATTTACAGATACGAATCGTACTAGAAAAGAAAACATTTCCTGTGTGGATATAATTATATATCCTTATAATTAGTAAGCGGTTACGCAGTAAGGTGAACTTTTGCAGAATATATGGTAATGTGCCACGTTGTATTATGTACTCTTGCAAAGTGTAAAATAACGTATCACGTTGCTAATTACATCCTTGTAAAGTGTACGACAACATGTCACGTTGTAAGATACACTCTTACAAAGTGTATAATAACGAGCCACACTCCGAAAAAGATGTTGGAAAAATGTATAGTAAAGTGCCTCGCTCCAGGTAAAAGCTTAAAAGCTCTTACCTAAAACGTGTACTCTCCAAATACCTCTTCTCCCTTTTAACTAACCATTATCAATACTACCAATCTTTAGATTATTCTTCCATCTCTTTATGTTCACGTGAATAGGCAGAGACCTTACCAACAATTGTCAAAACCTAAACCTTTTCCTAATTAACGGGAATATTAGGGGTACTTAAAAAAGGTTATTTCAAACGTTATTATACTGATTATTATTGAAATGAATGTCACTTAATGAGGGGTAAGAGGGTCCCATTTGATTCAAAGTAATTAATTTCAATATGAGTTTTTATTACATTAGGTTGGATAATATTCATTTTTAAAACATGATAAAGTAAAATGATATGAATGAATTTGAATGTTACTGCTACAAAATTTCATGATAACATAACTTCTTGAATACAAATTACTTGTATAATCATGATTATAATCATGACAACCATTAGAGTTGTAATTTTCGCAGTATGAATGACAGCTACGAATGGTAATGACAATTAATTGAGAGTAGAATTTATGATTGTGAAAGCATACAAGGTGTTTTCTTCTATTGTAATTATTTTTTTCATAAGAAAAGAATGAATTAATTAGAATATAAAAATGTTTAACGTCTATGAGATCATTGTTTATATTAAGATTATAGTATTTTTGAAGTTGAAGTTCATGACTTGAAATACTCAAAGCTAGGATCTACTAGTACCAATATCTAACAATACAGGTAAAACTTTCATTGTATTGTTTTCTATCAAATAATCATATATTACTTAGGAGGACTTTACCTCTATAATATAGTTATCTAGGTTATACTTATCTTTCATATGATGGCTAATTCTTGAAATTCATAGTGACGTCATTAAGTTGGGTTTCAGTTAGATACAATGAAGATTTACTTGAACCAATATCTAAAATATCAAGTTAGGTGGTAAAAGTGGTGAATAGGGAATTGTTCATCTTCAAAATAGAGAATCTAGGAAGAACTGAAAATAAAGAGTGTAATATGACGTATCATTATCTAAAGAAGAAATAATATTTCTTTACAGAACATAATTTCTAATATGTGAATTTAATTGTTTCATTGTTACAAATAGTAAAATATACTCTAGGGTCAATCGAGCGTTCGCTTTCAAGTAACACAAACATGTAAACAATTTATATGAAATGGATATATAATTGGTGAAAACTAGGGATTGAAGGGTGAAATAAAATGTTATTCGCGGTTGAATAACGTTCACAATAATTTTAAAGTGAAAAGATGGTAAATTACCATGCAGTTATAACTTCATTATCACCTGTAAGGTTTCAAGTGTATTCTTATACTACGAAGGATTGAGCTTATAGTAATATTTATATTGGAACGGTTTTTGAAAGCATTAATGCAACGTATATTTCCATTCTTAACAATGATACATTTTCATTTCGTTTAATTAATCAGCTATTGATAATTACGAACAATATTATTCAAGGGATTTACAATGTTTTTAATACATTCAATAGCGTTTGATAAAGCTTCATTATTCAATAATAAAGGTAATCAAACCGCGAAATTATCAACACTATAGCTAAAATGGTTTAAAATCCAAATATTGTAGTATTGATTATTAATTCTATGGTTGTAATTAAACATATTGAAGTGAACCTTGAATTTATGCCTAAACACTTCACATTAGACACCTTTTATATTAATAATGTCAGTCATTTTCTATGGATTGATCTTTATAAGTTGGCTATGAATAGGAACTCTGAACCCGTTTCACGTTGAAAAACTGAATACAACACACGATATTTTACTCATTATTCAGATAAACCAAGATCGTTCACTGGCAACATAAACAAAACGATTCAATAGACTAATTTGTTGAAATCTATATTAGACAATAGAGGATAAAAAATCGAATGTTGTTTTTACCAGAAACTGGGAGCATTAGCTTACTAATTAATATAAATTAAATGATACATTAATCCCAATCAAGTGTACAATGTATATTGGTTGTAATTGCGATATTGTCACACTTGAATTTCCATTGTAATTATTAACATGAACATTACAATAAAATTACCATTTTTATTATGATTTTATATTTAATATCATAAATAATAACTACATATGTAATTTTTAATTGACAGCTGATAATTTATTTGTTTTAGGATAAACCAAGTTGTTATTAGATGTTTTCATCGTGTAAAAGTCAATAGCGTAAAGAATTGTTTCCAGCAATAAAATTAGCTGAAAAACTATTCTTTTCCTTTAATTTTCCTCCATTTCCAACGATTTCCACTAATATTTGAATCAATCCCCATCAATCCTCATGCCCATCCTAAAATATTACCAATTCATTTTTCTTCCCCCCCTTATTTAGAATTATTAGAAATTAATTTGTGAATTTAGCACGTTATCAATAAGTAACTTTCTAGTCATCGATTGGAAAACGACTTGTATTCCCATGTGTCAAATTCCTTATATATTCATCAATCGTATAACTGTGTATCGCGTTTTACCTTTCGTAAACCAAATTCTAACAAGAACAATTTCAACAAAATTAACATATATTACAACATTGGAAACACTCAAGTCTTCCATTCAAACCACGTTTCGTTTTAACAAATTACGCTATGAGTTAATTACAAATAAAATTCACTTTACCAACATTTCTGCTTTTGTTTACAGTACTGTCATTTTTTTCCGTCAGAATATAAATACCTACCCTAATACTCTCTCAATACATATAAAAAAGCTTGAAACTTATATCACCATCTTTTCAAAGATAATACAAAATAAAGTACGCTAGATAACTAGAAAAATTATTCGTGAACTACTTTATAGTAATAATAATCCGATAATCCCACTAACACCGTTGATTCTAAACATTATCATGAGTACAATTTAATAATCATTAACATTTTAACCGTAATGATTGTTCAAGTTTTGTCTCCTATAATCGTTAAACCCTTTATAACAATCATAATACTATTAATGATCTATATTGCTGTTACTATGCCCTAAATAATAAGAATTTAAAATTGAACCTTTGTAATTTGAATGAATAAAGATATTTTTACCAAACCAAAATAAACCCTTTAAATAACTTTAAACGCTTTTCTTCGTATTTCGATCCAAAGGTTTGTCGTTATAAACTCCGAAAAATCTATATCAATAATGTTAAATACTTTGATGCTAGTAATTTAGATTTTGTTACCATCAGAAACAATATTATTCTTACTGATATCTAAACTTTTTAGCAACGTTTCAACCCTTTTCACTTTTTTAAAGTTGAATTTATAGATCCATTTCATGAAATTCTTTATATTTTCCTCTAAAACTCGTCTATTGATTAATACAATACAAAATTTATCCTTTTAGGGAAGAATTCCAAGTTTATTTAAGATTCCAATATCGTTAAAAATACGTTTGTCTCTAAATCAGCAATAAAATTTGGTCGAACTATAAAACTGTTTAAAAAGATTGGTTTCATATTCTCTAGTATTTATAATACGAACTTCTACTTCAAAGAATTTAGCCAAATGGAAATAAGTTATATTGTGGTTTAACAATTTTTTACTTGTCATAATAATGATTAATAAAAGATTTGAATTGATATTCACAACGATTCAAATCCCTATATTCAATAGTACTATTATTATTTGTATTAGAAATGAAAAATAAAGCACTATATAATTGAAGGCGAAAAATGGACCAGATTCCTCGCCGCCGCGGATGAAACATTCATTTTACCTCCCTACCACCACAGATATATGTAACCATTATAATTTTCAGCGGGAATATAGAAACTTGTCTTTATAATTCAAAGCTCCTACATATTGATCTGACTCTAATAGATCTAAAACAAATTGTCTCCATAATTACAATACATTATGTAATAGTTAAAGATACAATTGAAATTTGATTCATAATCGAAATAGACAGAAATTAATATACTGTATCGTTATTGACGTAATGAGAACTATCCAAATCTTAATAAACGTAATTTTCGCGATGATAAACTCCTTAAAATAATTTATATCGCCTTAGTAGTACACTTTCAAGCGGTAAATGTCTTTTTAATTACTGTCGACATAATTACGTCCGTTATAAAAAGTTATATAACGTTAATTCAAATAAAAGTATTAATAACAACGCGGAACAACCATCGTAATTCATTAGGTTTTACTCCTAAATATCGACTTAATGAAGCTATTGCGTCTACAAACTGAGGAACGTCGACCTGAAGTTAAATCAACTGATATATTGATATAAAGGATAGTATTCATAATTGAAAAAAACAAATTATAGATATATTTGAGGAGATATTCAGATTGAGCCACTTCTAATTTAAGAAATATGAAGCTTCATCTCTGTCAAGTAAACTTTTAGTGTACATGAAATGACGTAGTTGATATCATGAACAATTTGAATAAGGTAATGGTTGAGTATTTTGGAAAAAAAAATAACGATAACTATGAATGATTTTAGGTATAATGAAGTTATCATTTGAAATGGTTCCATAGGTGTAAATATAACTATGTAACTAGATGTTGAATTTGAAAACAAATTTACGTAAGGTTTTGTTTTTCAAAGTTTCAATCTCTAAATATAACGCATTTAATATCTACGCCCAGAATTTAAAAAAAAACATTACTAGTATTCTGAAACAACCCGTAAAATAGGTTAGTGAAGTAAAGTAGATTCACTCTTAGATACAATATACATAAATTATTCAAGTTTATTTTCAATGAGGAAAAACTTGAATTATGACTAAATTTAATGTTGAAGCGTAATTCATTAAGAAAGAAATAAAACCTTGCAATTGAAATATATTAATATTGCGAAACGCCACTTATCCCCAAACCAATGCACTTAATATATGGTTTATTCTTTATATTATATCAAAGAATTTAATTATGAGTGTGATCAATATTTAAAATTGTATTCATGTTTCATTTTATCAAATCATTCAAGCTATAGTAAATCACATCAATATTTCTAAGCGTTATTCTTTTATATTAATATTTTAACATCGTGTTGTTTTCACAATCACGAGTAACCTTATCACTTCTTGAAATATTAGCTTCATAATTCCATTCAAATATTAGATATTTATCTAAAATGAATTTGTTGCAAAATGATTCTGAGGCGTGAGTATTTGATGTGTTTCCAGGCTAGCTGATATAATGTTATTGTTGGAATAGTATTATATGCAGTGCAGTAGATCAACTTTACTGTCATTAAAGTTGACTGTACTGCAAGTTGAGTGTATTGCTTTATGCGGACTTACCGCATTGGGTGTAAGTCGAGTGCAGTAAGCTGCACTTCACTCAAGAGCAAGGGCCAAGTAATTGGCCATACAAATTACAGTGCAGACCGGCTAGCGGTCTCCCAAGCCTAAAACAATACATCCGCCATCTGACCACGCAATACTACTGTTACTTCGAAGACCAATCGAATCGAAAACGTTGCAACGTCTAAGGCCTACCAACACTGATTAGTGTTTGACTGCTAGATTAAATAAAGATAAGCAAAGTGAAAGAAGAAGCTACTTTCCGGTTACTCTCTACGTGAACAACGGCGGCTAGGGTAAAGGAAAGATTTTTATGAAGTGCCTCTATTAGTACTACGTCAGTCCCCAACGATAGAAAAATAGAGAAGACTTTTGGGTTACGCCAGTCCACAACGGCAATGTGAAAGTAAGCGACGGTATCGCTACTTAAAAACATTAAGAAATCTTTATTAATCCTTTTTAAAGACGTTAGAATTAACTATTTGAAGTCTCAAAGTTCGGCAAGTTGGCAAATAGCTAGGTCAATACTACTATAGATGTTACTACTACAAAAACGACTAAGTCCCTACACCAAACAACCACAACAAATAACCTTCGCCCTTTACTACCAACAATGACCTTCAACCTTACCCTTTACACCAAACTTTTATCCATACTTTACTCTTTTTCACTCCCCAAGTCATTTCAATCGTCAAGTTCGCTATTTTGAGCAAAAACACCAAGTCGCGCCAAAAAAGCCACGTTATGCGACCTTTCGTCAAGTCTTCAAGTTTCTACGCGACTTCATGTCAAAAACACCAAGTCCCTACGCCCAAAGATCACCAAGTCTATCGCCCCACACGACTCATCAAGCCATATACAAGTACCATGATGTCTACCGTCAACGCTTAATTTAAAGCTATTAACGACCCCAAAAGGAAAAAAACACTTAAAACACTCGGAACTATCCTCGCAAAACACTACAACAGTGAACTTTGAGGAAATGATATTGACTAGAATTCAACCGAAAGATATCTCACCAACTTCTTCGGCCACTACATTGTTAACCAAGATGGCGTAGAAGAATGTGACCGCGGTAACCGCGCTTTCCGCAAGTATCGTAAGCTTTTTAACGACTGGACTATTAATACGTAAAAGAAAATCCAAAAAGCTATTAAGTCTAAGCTGAAAGAAAAACTTAAACGTCGAGGGATTTACGTGCCAGAAAAGACGTTTACAAGGCTAGTAAAAACCCTATTCAACTTAGCCCAGCTTAAAGAATACCCTCAAGATCTACGATCTAAAGGAAATAACGTTAAGGAACCTTAACGCCTCTATACTCGTTCTAGGAGATCGCTAACTTACCTTTAGTTAAGTTAAACCTCTTTAAGTGCTAGCGATAAGAAACCTATTAACCTGCTTGACAGTTTAGTACCGCCACGTGATAACGCGAAGCATACAGTTAGTGGTGACAGAGTGCGCGAAGAAACGGCTGTCAACACAGCCAGAGGTATTGACGTTAATGTTTTACATCAGTTAATTAAACCAAATCTTCAGGCCTCCTAAAACCGTGAAGTACCTATCGTCCCTTAGCAAGTCCATAACCAAAACCATTAAAAACCTACTCCCTTGATATATACCTATGCGCACGAACCTACCACAGGCTTATTATAAGATTTTACCCCTCGGGCTAGGCGACTGGTAATTACCCTTAATACCGAACTTCAAAACCTCCAAGATTTAAACCACCAGGAAATACTAACCAAGCCTAAGATAACTATCGCGAACTTTCTCCAACATTTGTTAAAATGGTTAATATTGACTGAAAATTAATAACAGACTTTACTAAGATTGAAAGAAATATAAAAAAATAAAAAGAAAAGCTTTACAACCTTTTCAATACTAAGATAATGCCTTTTTTAAAAAAATATTTATAAGTGGATAGAGGTGTTACCTTTTGGTTTTTAATCAATATTCCCCGAAATTGTTATAAGTTACGTTAAAAACTACTACTTAACTTTCCTAACGAACGCTACTACGTTCAGCGAGATTTACGATAACATAAAGAGCCACTTCGAATACAACGTCTACCTTATGTAATACCATACAGACTAGGTCATTACGCGGTAAACTACAATAATAGCAAAGAAAAGAGAGGGAAAATCACTAATAAATGTTTTTAATTAAATGCTTAAAAAGTTGATAATGTATTAAAAAGTAATGGAAAAGGCCTACTTTGGTTAAGTTACATTTCGCGAGTAGGTACGGGTAGCTGTTACAGGCGTTAATAAGTTCAAATGCGCCTTACAACGCCTAAATGCAACCCTTAAAGGCTTTTTTAACTAGTTGCGTTCCTCTCTTGCCACTGTAATAACACGTATACCAAACTCGTTCGATATGTATTCCTAAGCCAGCAACTTCTTTAACGTAAATAAGGAAAATCTTACGGTAGTTAATTACGTCAATCGTAAATACGGGCGCCTATAATGTTTAAGGTTAGGATTATTAACTTTGGTACCAAAATAAAACAAACATTTACATTAACACTAATAAAATTCAAATGGACCCGTCAACCGTAAATACTATCGTCGTAATAATAGCAAAAGATATTAAATTTGTGGTAAAACCAGCTATTAGTTAACTCGTCACCCCTTCATCTAGCATAATAATAAAAAAGCAACGTACTACGTCCAATAACCTATTACTTACGAATAAAATTATTTAAATCAGGTTGTAAATGCTAAAGGATATAAGTTAATTGCCGTTGTTAACGCTCCTAAACAAATCAAGTAATACGAATCTACTATTTTTAACACGATAACCTAATAATTAGACGACTATACCTTCTTATACTATTTAAGTGGTAAATCCCTTACCTTTACCATAATTATACTCCTAATCCCTTACATATCTTTAACCTTTATGATCTTTATACAGATTATACATTTTAAGGTATTGTGTCAGACACTGGGGTAATACTGTAATTAACAAAAAAGCTATTCGTAGTATATGATATTACAAAGGAAAAGTACTACAACCACTCAAATTAATCTTTACGATATTAGCAAGGCTAAAATAAACTTTGGTCTAAGCGAATAACTATTGTTACTAAAAATAACGGTAATTTAAACTGTTGTAAAAGCGATTACGTTTTACATCCTTAAGTACTCTATCCCTTTCCTACTTTACTTAAAAGACATAAAAACGCTTGGTGTTAATATAAAAGTTAATGTAGACGAACTGGTTAAAAACGGCCAAAGGTTTTTGCTCGCCTTGAAGTGGGGGTATCTATGGTTTTATCTTTAAGGTCCGGAAACAATAGTATTAAACTTAATAAAACCGGAGATACGTTAACTATATCGGAGCTTTAACTACCCAGCTATCAACAGGCTGTATAAAGTCCTAAAGTTCGTAGGGTATAACGATGTGAAATACTTTGCCCTAAAAGTTATTGAAAGGCTTTACTATTATTTCTAAACGTATACCTAAACCCCCCGGAGATTTAAGTTTACGTTAAAAACGATAAGAACTTTAATTATAAGAATTTTATTAATATGTTTTACTTAGATAATAAGCCTGTTTTTTACGTCGTTAACTTAATAACTTTTTTTACGGTATTAAGTTTTTAAAGTCGTTTTAGACAAAGGATACGCGGAAAACGTTAAGGATATTATAAATGAATAAGTATCTGTGTTTACCTAACGTCGTCGTTTACGATACCGGTATTAATTTTACGACGACAGAATTTTAGGATGATATTGAAAAAATAGATATTTAGTGTAGATAGGTACTTATAAAAGCCTACTAAAACATTACGAAGGTTATAAAAGCATATTCCTTAATTTGTCAAACGTATAATATCTTTTTTGTAAAAATTAAAAGCTTTACGGATCTAGAGGTACGTTTAAAAATAGCGGTAAAAGGCTTGAACGATAATATAGGCTCTAACGGCCTAGTACCAACGTTACTGATCTTTAAAGCATACCTACGCCTAACGAGTAAATCTATGCCTTCTATAAGTATTTAAAAACATGATACGATCTTTAATAAAGCTTTAAGGAAACAACAAAGGGAATCAGTACACCGCCAGGTTAATAAAGAATTTAATACTAGGAACGGCTTTTTAACAATTAACGTGTTTACTTTTCTATTATAAAGTAAAGTTATTATATGGCGGAAGCCGGGCTAATAAAAGGAGCCATAGAAGATATTAAGTATCGTAAATTTCAAAGTGGTTATCGAAACTTCTAATGGCCAAGTATTCCTTTGAATTATCCAGGTTAAGCCTTATATTGGGGTAATTCACAATAAAAACCTTTAAATTAAACAACTGAATCAATATAAACCTCCATTATCCGTTATCTATAAGCTAATGAAATGTCGTCGGCGCGAACTTTTCCCAAAGAAAAGGAATGTTAACAAGGAGAAATATACACCGGGCTGTATTCATAATACTACTTGGGTAAATAGAGAAAAGAAGGATAACAAAGATTTGGTAGTAAAACTTCAAGTATAAGAGATTATTAAAACTTTCGGAAAACTCTTTAAAGAAAACGATAAGGTCGAGATCAACGGCTTATTAACTCGAAGTGTGATACAATTTGTGTCGAAAATTGATTTTAACCTTTAAAACCTAAACGTTACGATTTTTAAATCGAGGATTATTTACGAGGTCAAGGGCAAAACCACGGGGTAACCTTATGAAAAATTACGAATAATCACCTAAATATACGGCGAAAAAAGCAAGAATTGGATTTTCACGTAGTCGTTAACGATTTAAAAGATTAATTAACACTTGGTAATGACTTTGGCAATAAATTTGTTAACTAGAACTACAGGTAAATTAACACTTGATAACCGTTATATTACGTAAATCTATATATAATTAGTAACGGATTCATAACGAATTGTATTATTAAAGTTATCATATAAACTCCGCATTATATACCTTTTAGGCACAGTAATAAGTCATATTAAGCTATTATACGGATTAGCTAAAGTAAACGTCTATTGGTTTTTAACTTACTAGTCGTACTTTAAATTACGGTCAACGATAAAGTTCTTAATATATAATTCGTACTTATTAATAATATAAAAAAGGACTTCGGCGTAGAAGGTATACAAATTAACGATACTTTTTTCGTTGGAACTGCTGGTTTTATGATATTAGAATAATAAACGATTAAATATTTTAAATTTTGAAATTACAAACCGGTAACGACGTTAAAGGAAAACACCTGACTCGATTTTAATAAATCGTTAATCTGTACGTGTGGTATTAATACCGGTTTTAGATTTCATTACAAGGGCTAAGGCGTTATTTTTACCATAGTTAACAAGACTAATAAGGTTAGAGTTTAACGGTATTTGAAATAACGTATACGGAGTAGCTATACTACTTCTCTATGTTAACCGGAAGCCTTATATTATTTATTTATTACGATATAAGTATAAATATCAACGGATAAAACTTTGATCGATGAAATAAAATGTTGAAGCAGTAAATGCGGAACTTGGATCGCGAAATTAATACGGTGTTAATCAACCTTTTAAAGGCTAAGTTAATAATCGTGACAAACAGGTCCTTTATAAAAAATAACGACTTATTCTTACATATCGACTTTTTAATAACTCTTGTTAACAAAGATAAGCAAAAAGACTAATTTAAAATTACCGGTAACCTAATTTACTAAACCTTGGTTAAATATAGAATGATTATATGAAACGTGTTGGCTTCGGAGGTTTACGGTATAATAACGGGCTTTAACGCAAGTATAATATTATTGAAGACCCTTAACCATATTACTAGACAGTTACGGATTCTTCCTATCCTGGTAGTAATTTATACCGACTCAAGAAACCTCTTCGAATGCTTTTTAAAGCTTGAAAACACCAATGAAAAGCGTCTAATAATCCACGTGATGGCACTCCGCGAGGCCTAAAGAAGGAGGGAGATTAAGGAGTTCCGATAGATCGATGGAAAAAATAACCCGGCAAATGCCATAACAAAGGCCACGTCAAACAAAGCCCTAGAAAGGTTTGTAGACAGCAACAAGCTAACTATACGTATTGAGGGCTACGTAAATGAACTTCCCGGAAAGCCCAAATCACGTGACAGTGGATAAGGATGTGCTGGCAGATTAAAGACTGCTAGGCGATTGATGATGACGACCTGTTTGAGTGGCATAGTTGAAGTTGCGAAAGACTGTAGCGAAAGAACTTTTTGTAGGAGTTAATAAACTCGGAACTCAGGGAAACGGAGCAATTAAAGTCAAATGGAGTTAATTTGCATACAATTGGGTGCAATAAAGAATGGTAGTCAATTGGAGTTGACAAGGGTCTAGCCGGTTAATGAGGAGGCAATTTAGTGGCAACCGGAAAAGATTGGTTAGCCACACTGGCGCGCGCGTACAAACTAAAAAGCCGCCAGTGTTGGAATAATATTACATGTAGTGCAGGAGGTCAACTTTACTGTCAGTAAAGTTGACTGTACTATAAGTTGAGTGTATTGCTTTGAACGGACTTATCGCATTGGGTGTAAGTCGAGTACAGTACGCTGCACTTCACTCTAAGGCACGGGCCAAGCAATTAGCTATACAAATTACAGTACAGACCAGCTAGCGGTCTGCCAAACCTAGAACAATACATCCACCATCTGACCATGCAATACTACTGTTACTTCGAAGACCAATCGAATCGACAACGTTGCAACGTCTAAGGCCTACCAACAGTTATATAATTAGTGATATAAGCGACTATAGTGAAAAAATCTATTTACTCTTACTTGAATTCAACAAATGAAAAACAGAGTCTATAAGGTTAATTTTATGCCTACAAATACCCTAGATATAGCTTATTATTTGTAGGGTATTGCGGCTCGATTGAATTAAACTATTATGTCATTTAAATTATATACCCTCCTACTTATTTGGCTTCGCTAAATCAAATTTTTAGACATAAAAAGTCAATATTTTCCTCTATTAACATTATTGGATATTTGATTGTGGATGTGCAAACGACGAAAATTCACAAAAACAATTAAATAATGATGGTTATAGTTTGTATCCGCAACATGTAAGGTATGTTTAAGGTTAAAGTACTATAAAACATACAGAGTTTTTCAACGTCCCAAATTACCAATATAAACTTCAGTAACAGAACTTACGACTTGTAAAAATAGCGAACACGTAAAGAGTACCCTCGAATATAGGAAGATATTAGTGTTATGAACTTTCTAGAATGCTAATAAATAAAGATTTTCTTCCTACATAATGATAAGAACCCAAACCTATATCTTTATTATTATCCAATGTACAAAAGAAATTATATATTTTTTGGCTAATGATTGAATTATATTTCATAACAATAACGCATGGAATTCTATAACAATATATCATTTGATGTTGTCTTTATATATTTAACTTGAATGGCTATTATAACACCTAGAAAAAACATGTTATGGGTACAGGTTTAATATTAAAATGAATTAATCATCCCGAATAGTGATTTATTATCTCAATGAAATATATTATCTAGCTACTTCGAAGGAAAAAATAAATTACGGTAAGAATTGTCACCTTACCTTTTTCCAACTATTTATTAACTCAGAGTATTATAATCATTACATATTCTTCAACTATCGTAAATTAAAACTTTATATAGTTATCTATATGGGGTTTAAAAAATTTCCAATCAACTTATAAGGATATCTAGATTGAATCCTGAATGATTCGTATTGTTTTCACTGGTTATTTATAGATGACATTTGCATGCTTTCAAATATTTTGAATGTAATTTTTGAAAATTTCGAACAAAATTTTTTGCCATTCCTAATAGAAACTTCGTTCAATATTACAAGACAGGTTATTCATAAATTGTCTTTAGTATAATATCTCGAATTTCACGTCGATAATCACCGAATATGAACGATACTGAAAGTCCAAAGACTTTTGAAAATCCATTATATCCATCAAATTTCAAGGTATTGAAAATATTTTGAAACGTTCTTACCTCTTTACTCATTGCAATTGCATATAGTATTCAACTGGTCATTCATTTGGTAAAACCTAAAAACAAATCACTTTACTTGAACTATAAACCTTTTCTTTTTTGGAAATAAGTAATTAATGTAAAAAAATAACATTATATTCAATAAACTCGCATCAATACCGCTTTAAAATAGAAGAAATATTTCATATCTTTTGAAAGTCTTATTATAGTTACTTATGTCTATTTCATACTTTTCAAAATCGTTTGTGAATTTTATAAGCGAAATATATATCTCAAACAAATTTTGACATTTTATCATTCAAACCAAAAAAGTGCACATTGAGGTTAAAAGCAAGTATATTCTTATAATCATGGGAAAATTAATTACGTTACTAATTATTTACTTGGCGAAATACAAATAAATCGTAATATATCAAATCATAAAGCTAATTGATTATTTCAATCGTATATACACTTACGTATTACATTCATAAATATTATGTACGTTATATATATACTAATTGATCACAAACTCCGTAAATTTATCATCAATTACATATTTACAAAGACAATTTTAACTAACCGAACAAATAATCAATTTATCAACACGTTTAGATACATAAATAGATACTCTCCAAACATTATACATTTACTCAATCGCCTCAATTTGGTTTCAATACTTTTTTAAAGTTATCTTATCCAGAAAACCATTGAAACCGACGAATGAAGAATTTACTCAGCTTAAAAGGTTGTTTTATAAGTAGAAAATTATATTAAACAAAGTAAATCATACCCTATTTATATGAAACTTCAAATTAACAATAACCAAAAACTCAAAGTTCAATCAGGATATCACAATAACTCTATATAATAGACTTTTTCCAAAATTTTACTAACAAGAAAAATAATATGAATACTTAAAAAAACGGGTACTTATTGCATTGACAAATCGATTATTTTATTACTGCAACTTCCCTTACTCGAAATGATTATTCATTACTACCACTTTAATTTAAGCTTTTCTAGAGAACGCTTATAACAGCCGTCGTAATTTCGGTACTTAATGTATAATGGTTACCTTATACAAATCTAACTTTTATTTTGAATGTGATTCGATCGAATCTTATTATAAAAGATTACCACTTCAATGATTAATTCAAATTGATAATTAGAAACCTTTGGGTAAACTATAATTTATCCCAACACTAAAAAACCTATATTGACTATATATATATATATATTTTGAAGTTGTTTTACCATGACTTTTATTTATTGAAACGAATTAACATTTGATAAAACGCGAAATAGAAAATTTTATTATTATTAAAAGAAACAAAACTTCCAAAAACGCCTCTTGTTTATAATTATATAACCTATACTGTTACAAAATAAGTTGCATCGTAATACGCTAATTAATATTAACTCATTCGCTATATTATTGAAAACATCTTTCTGAATGTGATGCCAAATTTAAATTAGTGTTCTGGAGAGGATTTTAGAAGTAATATTTGTGGATTGAATAAATAAATTAACGTAAAGTGATAACAGTAGAGTGTGTTCATAATGAAGAATAGTATTAAAAGATGTAAAGACAATAAATATATTGAGTCGATTGTATGTTTCAAAGTAACATATAAGTGCTATATTTTGAGGCGTATCCCTTATAAATAGTTTCCTAGTATAAAATTGTTATCTTATATCTATTTCTTATACTTTGATATATTTTTGTCATTATTTACAATTCAGTTACTCATTTTTATAATGACGGAATATTATGCTAAAAAAAAAACTATTTGAATTCAAAAATCAAAATATGAAATTAGCCCTAAAATATTATATGACGAAATATCCTAAATTACCATCGCTTAATAACCTCCCATTTTTTAAAAACAGTTAAATAATACTTATTTCTTTATAATTAATACCAATTTCCATGTTTTTTTAAAACTTTTAAACAGGCGTTCTGTTTAGCTATTGAAAGACTACTCTACTTTAAAAAAGATCATTTTCTTCACTCGGTCATATAGCTGTCAATATACTTAATTTATAATACATATTATCGCACTAAACACCAAAAAACGTTGTGATGTATACCAACGTTGATAGAAGTTTAAGTCGGCTATTGGATCTAGTTAACATTATTGAATGCGTATAAATGAATATATAGGTAAAGAAAATGAATTGCATAGCGGTTACGCATCCATCAATCTACTAATAAAAACTAAAACCTGGAATTTACATAATATATACCTTTTGATTTAGGGGTTTATTCGATCATAAGTATTCAATACATGATACTTACTTGTAACCAAGACGAGAATTATTTACAACTCCTGCAGTTTCTCTTCAAAATAACGTAATACGATAATAGTGAACTGAATTTTCCAAATTAGAAAGTGAATCATATTTTAAATAATTAATTGGATTATTTTCTGGGGCCCGGATATCTGATGTATTATTGAGATGAGTAGGAAGGATTTGGTGGCGAGAATAGTGAGTGGAAACTGTTAGCCGATTTAGAACATTATTAGGAATCAATTGAGGATTTTGACGCAACTGTGAGTGTAAATATATTCCTAAAATGTTTCGATACCTACAGACATACTTAGATATGCCTCACTATAAATATATACGGACCTTTATTAAGTACCCGAGGATAAAAACTATGCAAAGGTTGAACGTAAGTCTCCTTATAGGTGCTCCGAAGAAAAGCTTTAATTTCATTATTATTTAACATTTTTATTAATGTGCATTTACGTTAGTATAATTTGTGATAAGCTTGTTTTTGGAAGAAAAGTCATACCTTACCCTATTACCAGTTTAGCGGATATATTGTAAAGAGGTTGCCGTTCTTCATGGTCAGATTAACTAATGCATCAATTCACATAATAGTGATTTATACTCTTATATTGTTAGAGGTACTTTCTAAGACTTATTCTTTTTAAAAAAATATACAAAATACCGTTTATAGATAGTAAGCGGTATACATTTTGCCATTATACCCCAATGCGGTATTCAATGTATACTGAAGAGGAGGTTCAAAAAGTTTCCGGTAGTTTATACACCTGTACCCGCCCTTATAAATACATTTTACTTCTATAATTACAGATAGCATTTTTTGTTTTGTTTCTTTTCTTAACTTCTCCAACTATCACCAACTTTAGTACACCAACTAACTAACTAACAACATAATTCATAAAGGTATATCGGAAATTACGTTGAGGTTTTTTTCAAACCAAATTTAAGTTTATATGCAGCTTATGTCAATTTTGACAGGCTTCAATTATGTGTGCGTGGAGGGCACGGTCACGGGACTTTTATTTACGTATGATGTAGCCTTCAACATATCTTTACTATTGCTACTGCATTCCTCGTCAGTAAATTACGAGGTGTTAACAATTTCAATTGCATAATTTATGCGATTACTACTATAATGTCCAAAAAAGCAAGCAGCTGTTTATATAAGCTCAGTGTCGTTTTTAAATTGAATTTTGAATATTCAAGGTGTATCCGGAGAATATTTAACGTAAGAAAAATATGATTCTCTTTGGGATAGCAGTAAATTACAGTACGGTCAAATTAATTTTACTGACCATAAGTTGATTATACTAACTTCAAGTTGACTGTATTAACTGCAAGTTAATTGTAGTAGAGTGCCAAATTCAATATAGAGCATGGGACAAGTAGTTGCCTATACAAATTATTGTGTAAACCGGCTAGCGGTCTGAAAAACATAGAAGTAATAATACCACCACTTTCAATATAACACACCAGTTAATTTGACCAGAGATTTTAAATGACTACATTGCAATAATAAAGGCCTACTAATACTTATTAGGTCTTATTAGGTTAAACATATATAAGCTAGAAAAAAGAAGAAGTTGCTTCCCAATTGGTATGTCTTATTTAGGTGAGGTGAACAAAAGATTCTTGTGAAGTGCCCTTTTACGTTGTACAGTTGTTCGCGGTAGTAAGAAGGGAGATTTCATAGATTTTGAAGTTGCTCACAACGGTTTATAAGTGGCGACGGTATCGTTTGACAATTGAGAGATTTTTTGGAGCTCGTTCAAAAAAATAAGCGGTGAGATTAAAAGATGGAAGTCTAAAAATGAATCTTTAAAATTAATCCTCAAAGAGATTACCAACTTGCTAAAACCTTTGAAGTTATTGAGAGATTAAGTCATTCTGAAAATTTCAAATTGCAAATCGTAAATAGCAAATCGCTAAATTCTATGATCTTTTGGAGAAAACCAGTGTTAGCCGCAAAACAAAACCTATAAACACCCCTTTTACACCATTTTTTTCCTTTACCAGAAGATCATGAATGAAGTAATCAATTAAACTTCTATTTGGTTACCGACAACTCTTAGATAGATATTGTTCCCGACCTCGCTAGGTATGAAATAGTTAGAAACTTTGAATTTACGTTCGTTAGGAACTTTGATAGAAATATATAGAAAAACAACGTTGATGAAGACTTTACAAAGAAACAACTAACTAATTAAATCAGTTGATTTTTATACTGGGAATAAATAGGATTGAACCCATGACCTGACGTCAATCACGATTTTAAAAAATCGTTCAATAAATAGCTTTTGAGTATACGGGAAAAAGTAGATAAATCAATTGAAACCAGGTTGAAATTTAAACTACATAGAACGGAAATCTACCGTTCAATCTAAAAAGGGAAAGAGGCATCGTGATAAACTTATTTTACAAATATATTACGAATGAATATTATAATAGATAAATCAAAATAAAGGTAAAGCTATCGCTAACGATAAATTTGCTTAACGCTCCTTTATAAATTCGCAAGTTTCTTTCTTTATTCTCAATTATAGTAGCATGGTTGCCGAATTCAGCTGATATGTACCCTTATACTTACAACTTCATTGATTAGTACGACGATAAAGACCCCGGATTTGACTATTACATCGATTGTAAATATAGTAAACATATCTAATAAAATACTTAATATCCAAAACCTAAACGTAAACGTAGTAATAAGAAGGATATTCTAGTTCAATACCAAGTTAACTCCGCAAAGTTCGTGAATAAGATCACTTTAAAATATATTGAATGTATTTAAAATAAGGCTGTTAGTCAATACGTTACATTGTTGCGGAAGGATAATACAATTAGGGGATGTATTACACTTAATACCCCTCCATCTTTGATTGTGAATACATTTAACGCGTTGGAGAATTTCAAAATACGGAGGTAAAAAATGAAGAAAATATGTCTAAGACTATCAATTGATATAAAAATACTGTCATTTGTCTTAAGGTATTATAGTAATTGGCCGACCACGTTTTACTGTATAGCCTAACAGATGAAAACCTCTATTATCCATATAATGATAATGACCCCTATCTACGTATCTGATTACCATTTGTAATCGTCACGAAAAGCAAACATTTGAAGGTATTATACCGGATACTAAGGAATCGAATACTTAATAGAAGGTTATTATTAATGCTTTATATTGCGAAGGGTTATTGATATTATTACAAAACTTATCTATAAAAAAATCTCTAGAGCTAGAGTCGGGTTTAGCTTTGGAAAGAAAAAATTGATTTGGGTCAATATCTATGATTATAAACATCAAACTCATTTTTTTTTACATTGTGAAATACTTTACTCCCTCTTTCTTTACTTGGAAGATATAAAGAACCTCGGAGTTAACGTTACCATCTAGATTGACGAATTGATTCGAGGTAACTGCTTAAGGTTTTTACTTAGTTTGAAATAAACATATGGTTTTATATCCAAAGATCGAGGTATCTAAAGGCCAGGGGTAACGGTAATAAATTGAATGAAGTTGAAATTTCGTTATTTAGATTGAAATTTTAACTACCCCATGATTAATAATCTATAGAAAGTTTAAAAAGCATCTGGTTAAACTTGATCAATTTGTATTAGAAGGCATCAAGAAATCATGCTACTATTAACAAACGTATTCATAGAAACCTTTCAACTTGAAATTTACGTGAAAAATGGAAACTTAAACTTTATATAGTTAACTTAATAATAGAATTTTGTGAAGTTAAGTTTTTTAAAACTATTACGGCGAAGGAAATATAGAATACATTGTGTACACTGTGGGTAAACACGTACCCGGGACTTTCAAACTTGCTGATATACGATATAAGTACCAACTTTATAATAATGAAGTTTCAAGTTAACATTAAGTAAATAAGTATTGAATACAAATAAATTCCAGATGAAACTTATTAGGATATCTATAGAATTGAAAGAGTATACACGTTTTTATATAAAGTTCACGATATTCTTACATTAGAGATTTACAATTTTACATATTGAAAGACAAGACTAAAAATAATAGTAAAGGAAATTAACGATACTATTGGTCCTAATAGCCCAATACTAACATTGTTAGTATTTAGGGCGTACTAGCATATAACGACTAAATAACTGTTATAACCCAGACAACGGTTGGGTCAGGAAACAGGCCAGCATGCAGCTGAGCCACGGAGAGCCTGTAGTCCAACGCATCAGGCGGGGAACATCTCTTATGAAAGCAAGGTGACTAAGTAAGTCACGTGATGGATCAGTATAGATCAGTTACTGATCCAAGGTGAGGCAGCACAAGATCAGTGGGATCAGTGCAGTGATCCAAACGATCCAGTACTGAAGATAGTATGAAGGCATGGATATATAAGGACACGGTCAGCACCACATAGATAGTACTTCCTTCATAGCTCTTCAGTTGTCAATCTAAGTATTCAGTCCACACACCTGAATAGCCTAACGGCTAGTGATCATTCTACAGCACGAACAAACATCTCCTTGATATTGCACCTTTGTTACCTCTGCTACCTTACTGCTAACATAACCCCCCTGACACCTTCTATTTACACACGAGTATTTAGTGTGATCATTACAATAACCTTTATTACCGAATACTTCAAAGATGGTAACGGTATAAAAAAAGGCTTAAAAGAATGGAAAATGAATCGGTTGAAAGACAAATTAAACGTGTTGATAATGGCATAAACAGATCATCAACAATATATATACTGTCTTTACCTCTTCAAAGCGAAAATTTCACTTAAATAAAGTTAGAAAGACGAGATAGACACTATAAGATCTTGAATGTTACAAATTCAAACATAGTAGGTAAAATCGTGTACGGATTCGTCATTTTTCATATTACATAAGTTACATCGTATAAAAGGTCTTTTAAATCCAACGAAAATCTTTTAACCAAGCAAATTAGCAAATAAGACACTTTTAAAATGACTATGAATAAACTTATAAAAAACTGAAGGCGGGGACAATTACTTAAAAGACGGATACATATTAAAAGAAAGATGATGATAAGAAGTATAAACCTAGAAATTTATGTATTACAGCGTAATTATCATAAAAATGAAGAAGTATAATAGTGAGTTACCGTTAAGCTGCGTGTCAAAAGTATTATTAATACGTTGAGGAAGCTTTTTTTCAAAAAGCCACCGAGTTATTATCATTAGCCTTTTCACCCGCGGCATGGTACAACTAAAGTTATAAATACAGTTGAAGAGAAGAAATTCAAATATTTCTGAGTTGAAAATAATTTCTAACTTTACGTGTAAAATTAGGAACTGGTTGTACAAAAAGTTAAAATCAATCGCTAAAGAATATAGTGATTGAGGTAAAATCTGTATTTTCATCGCTTGCTTTAAAGTACCAGAAACGAGCCTGCCGAGGTTCGGCGATCTGATTGCTTTTGGGATGGCTTTTCTCGCACACGTAATAGAGATTACGGATGCGGCCTCTATACATACGTGGGCGGGCGCTTTCGCCTAATTTTACGCCGAAGCCTTTCAAGCAATTAGCTAACCCAACACAACCCACGTTAAAGTAGCGGAGTGATGGATACCTAAACTCGATCGGAATCGTTACTGTATAAGGAAAGTGGATGCAGTACGCTTACAGGGTGCTGGGCTTATTAAACGTAGGAACTTTGCGAAAATTTAACAAGTCCGAGCCAATTTGTAGAGGACTAAACTTAATCAGGTTGCCGATTTCGCAAAGGTACATACGATTATAGACTAACACACATTTATTTTCCCATTACGAGCTTCTCTATTGTAAGTAAATATATACCTTATTTTCGACATCTATTAACAAGCTTAGGTATTACAAAAGAATATTTTTAGGAAGTTTTCCGTGAACGAAGATATCGCCGAAGATTTATAGACTATTGGGACGGAACCGAATATATTATTTCTTACAATATTAATATTTACCAATAAAGAGATACATTGTAATTCTATTTCCTTTCAGACTTCTTTCGCCCTACCTAAAAATAAAATAGCCATTTTATTAAAATAGTATTGAGAATTTATAATAACGCTCTTCTGGATATTTTATAACAGGTGTTTGTGTTTAAAAGTTTCTTATAAGTACCATAATAATTGAAAGTGTCGATAATATCGAAATTTAGAAACCAGAACTTATGATATCCCCCTTTGTAAAGATTTATCTCCGTAATCCTAGTTTGTTTTTAAGGTTTAAAATGTATTGTAGATCGTAGGTTATCGTAAGCGTTGATTATCTAAAGCTTCATTAGCAACTAATGCGGTAGTGTTACGACTAGGCGATTTATTACGAATTATTTCAATATTTTTTACCTATAAGATGGAGTTCTACCTAGTAAACATTAAAACCGCATTTATTTCTTGTTGTAATATGTAAAGAGCTTTTAACGTATTTTTTTCAATTTATTCATATAAAATATTTGGCGTTTCAAGTTTTACTCAAGTTAATAATCTTAATTAATGGTTATTTATTAAAAAAAGCGACAAAAGTTCTATTTTGAATAAAGATTTTACGTTTTACGGACCTTTATGATAAAACTTTCCAAGCCTTTATTCTTTTCCCGATATTATATATAATTTCAATATCGGACTACTTTAAAATTTATCTTAACCGTATTTTCATTTACGTTAACAAATTTTCAGTTTTCTGGGTATTCAACCTTGCCAAATAACATATTGAGACAAGGAAAAACGTTATAAGAAGGAAACCTATGGGTAAAAAAATATCAAATTTGTTTTCTCTGCGGAAAAGCTTAAAATCCTTCATATTACTGGCCGCGGTTCTTCCAACATCACATAATATGGTCATTTGTTCGTATTAACCGGCATAAAGGTTGTTTACCCGGTTATAAACCCTGTTTCAATTGCTAAAAATTCTTAGTTGACCTTGATTAAGTTTTTCGTTTAAGCGGGTTATTCTAGGACGGTTATATATCAAAAAAAGCATAGCAAAAACTTTGAAGGTTGCGCGGCATTGTAAGGGACTATTTAATACTAAATACGGGCCTCCCTCTAACTCTTTCAGAATAGTTATCATCTTTATAATCGTTTTTATATTTACTTTATGTGTAGCAAGCTGCTAGCTACTATTGAAAGGTTTTTAATAATAAGGTTACGGCTCCTTTAATTGTCGCAACGAGAGTGATCAATTAGGCGTAAAAGACTTCGTCGAATACCATTTCCCCTAGACACGTTAAACTACTTTTTGGTAAATTATGTTCTAAATTGTAATGGTATCTCTTCGATTTTGAATTGAGAACTATTAATGTTGGTCACTCTTTCATTCGTTATATTACGATAAAGTTAAACGCTTTATCGTTAACAGTGATGTACAGGCCCGCAAAATATCTGCATCCAAGGTTACCAGACCAGATTAATTTGTACCCTTATTTGAACTATTCGTATGGCGTTAAGCAACGGTAACGATACCACTATGAGTTTTATCCAATTAAGGGAATTTACCACGATCTAAACACGTAATTCGTAAAACTGCCAGTTATAATTTACACCTAATAATAGTCAATAGAGAGTTTTTAACCTTTTTATTGATTTTATTTATATTGTTACAGTTTCCCTCCGGGTTTCCGGAAAGTTGAACTAAGAGCTTAATTAAATGAATTACCGTTTTTTTTTTGTCCAGAAATGGTTTGATAACATTGACAAGAATCATATCACGGTTTTAACCAATAAATCGGAATAATATTACGAAAAATAAAGGTATGTCAGATACGAGTACATAGTTTTTCATAATAGTAATGGTATTATATTAGGGTTTAAAGGCTTTTACCCTATTATACACCTTTTGAACGTGAAGATTATTGGAGTATTTTGAGGTTCAAAGTGGTTATATACTTTTTATTAGAAGAAATTACGTGTACGTCATCAATACTTTTTTGATCCAAGGCTCAAAGCGTAATATTGCCAATTTTTTTCAATGAGTGCCTAACATATTCAACTCCGTTGCCAGGAAAAATTTCTATACGACAGTTATGAAGCAAGCGATTACATTATATTATAAAGCGGGTTATATTCATAGAATTTTACCGGTGAAATGAAGTTTTAAATATATTGGTATGACCGGTAACGAGATTGTTAACTAATTCACGAACAACGATACCAAAACCCAAATTCGTTTGTATAAAGACGATTATCTATTGGATAACGACGTTGAATCTAGGTTTCAGTGAAGGTTCAAAGCAGTCGAAGAAAATGTGTATGTTGAAAGTAAAATAAGTGATACTTTTCATTTGAACCCCCAAAATTTATATTTCTAACTAAACCCATGTTAAGGTTTAGTAAAACCCATTATACAGGTTATTATGTCCTTTTATTACCGTTATAATGGTTTTTTCTATATCTATTTCTCGCTATAAAATACTAATTAAATGATTGAACATCGTATTATAGGCTATTTAAACCTTTCAATGTGGATAGTCGTTAAGGATAATGTAAATTGAAGGGAAGTGTCGTATATTCAATATATTATCCAGCCTTTTTAAAAGCTCGGATAATTGGTCTAGAACTATTTTAAAGGATTTAAAGAAGCGGGTTCATGAAAATTATGTTTTTAGGGTTTTTTTCGGATTTTGAAAATTTCCGGATTTTTATTCGTATAACAGATGAAATTTTTTTACAACGAAAAATTCAAATTTAGGTAAATTTAGGCTCACGTTTAACTCACACCGGTAATTATAACGTTTTAATCCTACCGACGATATTAATGTTTTATTCTCTATTGTTCAAAACCAGTTATTATCGTTATTAGCGTTATCACTAACTTTAGCAACATGGAGAAAATCATGACGTCGGCTTATTACGAATTATAAACCATTAATTATTCAATAATTTCACTACAGCTATTAAAAAAACTCAGATAACCATCGTCTGCCGCGTGCAATCTTATTAAAGAAGGGTAAAGACTGGAGAAATATAGGGGGCGGCGGCGGAATCAGTGTAAGGGATAGTAGTGAAGGTAGTAGTGGATGTATTTTCAGTGGGCTTATTTTTCATTTAATCCGTATCGTTCTTGTTATTGTTATCGCCGTCGTTGATAATATCGTTTTTTCTAAGAAAAGAAACCAGGCGCATTGGAACTGTGTGATGGCTTCGTAATAACGCCGCGGCCGAAGCTTATACGATAACATGGTTGACCGCTTTAATGGTGGCACGAAGGGGCCGCCAGAGGGAAGTTAGGCGCCCGACTTGCGTTTTCGTAGCGACATCAGTGCAATGGATAGTAAACGATGCGGAGATAAAGGCAACGACGAAAATACACCCGCTTTTGCGTTTTATGAAGACCATTTATTAGTTATGTACCTTCATAAAATAAATTAACAAAAGAAGTTATAAACGTAGCAAATGTATTTTAAGCTGGTTCCTCCCTTACCCATATAGGTTTCGTCGTTGAATTTTATTAGAATGGAGCGAATATAGCCCGTGTAAAACCGGGAGCGAGGAGGAAAGACCGGGTTAGCAGGTGTGATGTTAGTGGAGGTAGGAGAGGGGGCTAGCGAATTAAGGTAGGAGGACTCTAATTCGGAAAAAGTGGTTTCAAAGGCGAATTTAAGTAACTTAGGTGTTATAGGAGTCACCGTGAGGGTGTAACGACGGTAGCACATTAAGTATATTATGGTTACCCGCATATAAGCCGTGTTTTTCTCTCATAATGAGACGAATGTTTACCTTAGTATAAATATCCTTATTAATAACAATTCATATAGCGTAAAGAACTTTTACTGTTAGGGACTATATTTGATACGTTGTATAAGGGAATATCATTAACGAGGTTAATTTTATTAAGGGTTTTACTTGTTTTTTTCAGTATACGATGTACGTGTTATCAAATATACAAGGGTTTCCTAATTGAATTTTAAGGGGCTTAATAGTATATACGGCTATAACGCGTTGTATCTTCGGCTTCATTATCTTTTAATAAGTTATTTTGTCTCGTATTTACTTCACCGGATCATTTTCAAAAGATTTTATAATTGTATCCTCGTCGTAAGTAAACACCGGATATAGATTGATTAAATCGTTCCTATCATCATAATTAAGGTTACATTTTATATGCCTGCGGGTTTTTAAACTGTAGGGTACCCTAAGGTCTCGCATGAAAGGATGGTTTAAAGGCGCTGGCGTCTCCATAGAACCCATAAGGCCTTGAGTCACGATTTTTTCCGCCGCTATCTACAGGATTATTTTGTAGAAGCGAGTTTTATACTCAATAGTAAGTACTGCCCAGTGATCGCAAAAAAAGCTTCATTTTCATTTAAGAGTTTACAATCCAGGGGATTAGTTAGCGTCTAATCATCGCAATTGCTTTTATTTTGATTACTATCGTAAGCGGTAAGTTAACATTTAATAACTTCGATATTACGTAAATGCACACTAAATACACCTCCGATATTAAACATATTATATTGTTAAAGTCGCTAAAAAAATCTACGAGATAAATTCCTTACTGGAACTGTTGTTCGTTATATGAAACCTTTTTTCGAATGGGCAAAAATATATATTTATTAGTTTTTAGCGTATTGAATAAACTTGGAAACCAGTCAAGTTATAAAATATCAACATTTGACTTACACCTGTAAATTACATTGTGGGAAAAATTTGATATTGTCGATGTATAAATTGACGATATACTTTTTCTAAATGTTACCAAATTTGTAATAGCGGAATAACATATCATTTAGAATTTAAGTCTTTCAAAAATCAAGGAATTCTAAAAATTGGCTAAAGATATATAACTGGATTTTAACGTATCGTTAATTTGTATTATCATATTGAAAACGATAATAGTATATACGTAAGCTTATATGAAAAACTATAAGCTAATGATTTGATCAAAATTGACCCAACCAACAATATAAGATCGCAACGTTACCTTAAGTTAAGAGTTTAAACTATTAACATCGTTATTTTATATGGATCGAAAGTATACTTCGATTTGTTAGTTACGATATAAGTATAAAATTTATACAATAAAGACTTCAATAGTGTTGGAAGGACTTTAGACGTTTCAACGTTGTTGATTCGAGAAGTGGTTGAAGTAATATTAATATTGCGTGGTCAAGTGGTGGATGTATTTTTCTAGGTTTGGCAGACCACTAGCTGGTCTACACATTAATTTGTAATGCCAATTGATTGGCCCGTGCCCTAGTTTGAAGCGGGCGTATACTAGACTTGACTTGCAGTTAATACAATAAACCCACAAAACAACACACTTAACTAGCAGTCAGTATAATTGACTTACTGCATTGAAATTACTACTGTTACAACGAATAGGTTAAATAAATGTATACAGAAACAAATCTATCACCTAGACAAAGGTATTCATATAATACTAGTAATCTTAATGACGGAAAAGTTAATAGTCTTGAAAGTTTTTTTTTGGAAAATGACGCCAACTTTATCTCTCAGATCTCATTCATGATAAGATTCTTTGATACAAAAATTTATAATAAGCAGTTGACAATAACTGGTAACTTTGTATACTGGATATTATTCAAGTGTAAACTTATAATACGATATTTACTCAAATTAAAAATTTACAGAATTATACCAAGATTCAATATCAGTTTGTTGACCTATGGTACATTTGGAATCATTACTCAATGGCTAGAAGTTTGTATGATATTTATGGTTGCTTATATTAACTTTCGAATCTTTCCCAAAGCCTTTCTAAGATCGAAACGACTAATGAAAAGCGTTTGATGATAAACGTAATAGTATCAAAATAGGTATAAAGAGTTTTAAAATTAAGTATTTTAGGTGGATTAACAGTAAAGACAGCACCGCTGATACTATAATTAAGGCTACGTTTAACGACGCCCCCCCCCCAAAAAAAAACTATATAGATAGTAATAAGTTAATTGTTTGCATAAGAGCATGAGTAGATCGTCCTGCATAAGATGTAAATAAATATAGATACCTTTGTAAATAGACGGTTTAACATGGTAGTATATATAAAACGCGTACCCAAACTTATTAGCAAAGGATATATGGTGAGTAGCGCATAAGTTGGTAACAAAATATTGAAGTGCGAGAATGAAGAAAGTTGGTGCCTAAAAATGAGGGGTGGAGGGTTGCGATTAGAGTGTAATTTAAGTGAAAAATAGGTTGAGATTAGCGACGCAATATCGGTAGGGATTAGAGGAAGTTTAGCAGTTATTCTTGATTAGTGATGAACCAAATCAGCGTTTATAAATAAAATGAAAATCTGTTAGTGTTGGAATAGCAGTCAATGAAAATATAGATAAGTTATTTATACTGATTATAAGTTGACTGTAATGATTTTAAGTTAATTATAGTCTAGTAACTTATTCAATATAGGGAATGGGCTAAGCATTTTCCCATACAAATTAGTGTGTAGACCAGCTAGCATTCTACCAAACTTAAAAGTAACCATATCACCACTATGAAGTCAATACACCAATTACGTCAATCAGAGATTCGAATCTACTACATTGAATCGATAAAGGCCTACCAACAATTTCTTACATTTAAAATGTATTACATCAGTTCACTGAATGCGTTACTTGTACAAAAAATAGGTACTGTTAGAAATTTGTCTTTATCAGTTCATCCATTCCTGCTTCGATTTTGATATTATGTCTAGCCTGATCTTGAAATATAAAGGTATTGTTTTAAAGATATAATTTTCTCTTTGTATACAATATAATCTATATTTAGTTTCAAGTCCGCCGCAGTTACCATTTCGTTGAATATAAAGAAATGATCGATTAATTTTTAGGAATCTATTATTACTTTTTTGATTATTTTTTTACGCGTCATTATCTCATAATACGCTCAATACGTATATAACGATGCTGGGCTGAAGTTATTACCCAACCATTCAATATTGATACCTTTATCTCAATCTAGTTTTCTATTACTTATATCTTGTAGTACAACTTGTAAATCGTACTATCAATATGTCCATATTTATAATAATTTAATAACTTATCCTTTTTTGTATGATCTTTATGCTACTTTCACAGTTTTTGTTCTATTAAAGTAAGTCAATGTTTCATTGATACCGTGTAAACTCTTTTAATGAAATTAACAATTGCGAGTATTGGAATCAAAAAGTTTTCAGGGGATATTTAAAATGAATTTTAAAAAGAAGCGGTCTTAGATTATATGTCGCGGTCGTGTATTTTATCTTAATTTTATTCGGATAACTTAGTTTAATATGTTGTGGAAGTGAATTATCGTTTTAGCCCATGTTTTGTTAGAATACTTGCGATTTACTCTTTTAATATTTATGTGAATATTTTCGTATTACTCTGTTTTCATGAGTTTCGAATACTTCAAGGTAAAAGCTATATATTGTAAACTTCTTCACATTTATAACATATAATAATATTGACTTAATAATTTTCTGCCGGAAAATTGAGCCTTGAAATTTCTCTCCGATAATATCCTAGATAATGCAGTATTTTTTGAACTCCTTTCCCCGGATATTTGAAATTTATATATTGGACTATTTAACTGTAAAATTAATATTCGTATAATATGGAGTAAACCTTTGAATTTCTGGATTAAAAAAACATGATGTAGTATCATTGTATATGCAGGAGACTCAATTAGTAAAAAAGGTTCCTTCTTAGTTAAGTTTTTCTTTAATCTTGTTGATTTTTGAGTAAAGTTGTGAAAGTTTGTAAGTTGTTTTCAATTGTCTCGTTGGGGGTATTACGCGAAGTTTTTACGATATTTTAGTTACGATTCCTCATTCACAATATTATCTGCAAAATTTGTCATCTATTTGTTTGGTACTTGTACTTCAAATCTTTATTTTTCTTCGTGCTGAATTTCAAGGTTTTTCAAAGTTTGGAATACGTTTTTTTTTTTTCCTTTTTTGAATTAACCTATTAATTTTGTCTACTTCTCTGAGTTATTTGACTGTTGAACAAGTTCTACATTTGTTCCATGTGGTAAAAAAAAATAAGTTTAGGTCAAAGTTAGGGAAGAGGAAAAGCACCTTTAGTTTTAGATCACGGAAAAAATTCTCACGATAAGCGTCCATTATATTTTGGAGATATTAGTCTTGAACAGTGGCAAGTTTTCTGAAATTTCTTTGTGTTGTTTCCACGAATTTTCTAGTAGTGTATAAAATTAACAAGCTATATATTATTATACTAAGTATATATATTTATTACTAGAATTTTTGGAATATTCTCGATTTATCTATACGTTATCGTAATGAGGCAAATAAAGTAGTCAATTTAGATTAGTATTCTGAATAATATTACTGTATACTCGTTAGTTCAAATTCTCATTCCGTTATATTCTGAAAGAACGCATCGAAATTTTAATTAAATATGAATGTATTTGAGAAAGATAAGGAATTACTTTCCTTAATTGGGTAAAATAGTTAAATTCTATTTCACGCGAAAAACCTGGTATATTTTCCTGTTGACTATGGAGTAGGAACCTCATAAACCCCTTGAAGGTAGGTTATGTTCTACTAAGTGATTCTATTGTAGGTTGATCAATCTATGTTATTGAAACGACTATTATCGTTCCTATTATATTCTTCGAAAGGAATTCGTATAGTGAATTGAGAAATATGATAACACGGATCGTAAAGAAATGAATTTTTTCCAATGCTAAATTCTGGAATGAAGAATTTGTTAGACTTCTTATCATTAAAAACGATGGAACACCTTGTTTCGGGGAAGCTCACAATTGAACATACTATTCATTATTGTGTTTAGAACATAAAAAAGTCTTCAACTAGAAAAAATTATTTGATTTATTATAAACTGTAGTAATGTTGAGTTGATATCAAGAGGTGATACCCCTACTCTACTTGAGCTTGAATATCAATTTGGTCACTTTATATATCATAAATTCAGTGTTACGATATACTTGACGACTTCTTCATCCCCTGTAAAATCATTTTTTTATATTTGCGAATTCTATAAACCTTGTAGTAACAATTTGCATTTATTTCATTAGGTCATTCAACTTAGTAATATAAGGTTATCTTTTTATAATTCTATCTTTAGTGAATCCAGTCATTATTTTTAAAGACGTTTAATGTTAGTTTTCAACTTGTAGATATAAGATAAATATTTGAAGCTAATTTGTGTCAACTTCGAAATAAACATTCGAGTAAGTCTTGAATACTTATGACGAAAATGAAAGATAAATTTATTTTTTCAAGGTTGAATTATCCCATTTACACCTAAAAATCACTGTGATATTATTCTCATTTATCTTCATCAATAGAAGAAGCTAGGTCTTTACTTGAAAATTTGGTTATAAGGTCAAAAACATTGGAGAAGTAGCTATTAACGTGAAACAAATCTTGTAACAAGGGGTTAAACCTTTTAAGTGTGGGAGGTATTAACATACCGTTGAATTTCATTGATTAAAGTATACAAGAAAGGTTCACTATAAGTTAATTACGAAAATGAACTTATATCTCTAGCTTTTAATAAAAGGTGGTGTTATAAAACACTTATCCTTGGTATTGCAATAGAGTAGAGTTCTAGCTAATCTTATACTTTCATCAAGTTATCAATAAGCGTTTTCGTTTTCCATTGATATAACAAAGTCTCTTTTCTTTCATCGAAGGTTCATTTTTTTTAAAAAAAATTACTCATATTTTCTTGCGTACTTTAAATATTCATCCAACTAACTCATCATCAGGGATCGTGTTTTTTATGGTGATATCATTATAATAATGTCTGATGACAAACCCAAAAATTTATCCCACTTGAATTTTGTACTCACCGCATTTGTACTACCATTACGTCTTTGAAAATGAGTGACTAAACGGTAAACTCGTTCAATATATTGATTCGTGATCTTATCGAAGTTAAGTTCGTGAAAGTCGCGTTGAATTTGAATCTTAAATGGGATATATTCATATTGAATAGCTTAAACTACTAATGAATATTTCTGAGGTTAATTCAATCCGTAAAACTAGTAGAAAACGTGGACAATACTTATATGTATTCAATTATCAAGCTTTTTTTTATTTGTTTTGGTTTTGTATATTTTTTTCCATTTTTATATCATTTGTCCTTCCGTTGAAAATGAATCAATTTTTTATATTCTTTTCAATTTAGTAACATAATAGGTTTACTTTTGTTGAGATTTTAGATATCTGATAAGTGAAAGTATATATTTTACTTTTCAAAATAAGAGTTTCCGCTTAAAAGCGAGGTTTAATCTCGAATACATGACAAGATAATCGTTGTATCGTATTACATTTCCCCTATACAATCTAAACTGATAGAATAGCAGTAAATTTCAGTACAGTCAAGTTCTTATACTATTTTCTCGTTGTCTTTATTGCCTGCAAATTAATTGTAGTGAAATTCCCAATTCAATTTAGGGTACAGGATAAGCAGTAGCCTATAAAGACTAGTGTTCAAACCGGCTAGCGGTTTGACAAACTTAGAAGTAACACATCACCACTTTCAATGCAGTACCAGTGACTTCAAACGAAGATTCGAATCAACTACGTCGAAACGATAAAGGTCTACTAATACACATAAATTCTTGTGATGTTAGGTATATAGAAGTTCAATAAAACAAAAAGTTACTTTCCTGTTATTACGCTATGAAATTTCATAAAGGATAGGAAAATTTCTTGCGAAATACCCCCATAAGCTATTCAAATATTACCGGAAATAAGTTCGAATATCTTATAAACTGCGTTAGTTGTGAGCCGTAGTCTATAAGAAGCGAATGATCTGACAAAAACTAAAATATCTTTGCTAAACTTATGTCGAAACTTAAACGTTAACAATTTATCACTCAAAGTTTTAAGGTTAAAAAGCGATTGAAAACTCGCCAGAAACTCTAAAGTTAGTAAAAGGCCAAGTAGCTATTTAAAATCATAAACTGCTAAATATGAAAACCCCTCAAACAGAATACAAGCAAATCTACACCGATTCATTAATTTGTTACTTCATCATTAAATCTTCTACTAGACATGCAATTAAACCTTAAAATATTTCCCTAAATCGTCAAAATCGACATTTTCATCAACATGATTGGAAAATAAACAATTAAAAACCTTATATTTACTTTGGCGTAGAACCTTAATAACAGCTTTTGGCAAAAACAAATTTAATAAAACCTTTACCATAGAATACCTTATTATCTCGTTCATTTTATCCTCTATTTAAACCCCAACTCAATATTTTACAGTATTAAGGCTTTTCCTAACTTCCTCAAATTTTTGAACGACAAGCTATTATTTATATGAGGTGAAGAATCAATCAAAGTGAAATTTAAAGCTAAATTATACGAAAAAGAGATCCCAATACCAAGTAAAGTTGTAAAGGAAGGTAAGCCAACAAAATGACTTTACGAATAAGATATAGATAAAGTTCTTTCATAAATACGTAAATACAAAGATAAATATATTTCTAACAGTAACGCTTGACAATTCCACTATATGCATTCGCAAGATTTTACTTAAAACTCAACTCAACTGGATTCATTAAACCCTCGTGCCCAAGTATCTCAACACGCCATTACTATAAACTACGATAAGGATTGAAATCATCTCAATGAGGAAAATCTTTCAAAAATGGATACATAAAATAAGAAATTCAGTAATTATACCAAAGAAATCCCTAACATGATGAAAAACCTGCCAAAAAAAACCTTAACATTGGCAATTTTATTACCAAATATACGAAATTTTTCAATAAAACCACCAAAAAGTTTAGGTCCAACAGGTTCGCTAATAATACTAAAACTTATAACAGGGAAAGAAGAGGCTTTCTACGCAAACTTACGGTGGTTACAACTACTAGCTTTTCTCCTCAAAATTCCGACAGAGGTAAGTATGCTTCCCACTAATTCCAGCACTTCCAATCCAAAAACCTAGAGGAACCGAACGACCAATAAAATACTTTTTCCCTTTGAGATAGAGCTAAAGTGGATATGGAAAACATAATGATTATGAATTTCGTAAAAATCTTGGGAAAAAGGAAAAAGTATAACAGCAAACAATATAACCTCTTCAATAACAAATTGCAACCGTTTTTAATATTTGAAGTCAGATAATCGTTAATCTACCAGGTTTCCACTGGTTGTGTTTCAATATCCCTACAGGACAAAATAAAAAACACTACCTTCGTTGACTGATAAAATATTTATCATTTAGAATGCTTTACATCGATTATCAAAGTTACTACAAACCTGATGTCAACCTCGTCTAATACCATACAAACTGAAATATCAGCAAGTAATGACACATGTGATATAAAAGAGAGGTATAAATGAAGACGGACCCCTTTAATCAGATACTAAATGGATTGAAGTTTTAACAACAAGCAATGATAAATGTAAGCATTAGAAAAGTCATATTACGCTGACAGGTCCACTGAGTTTTAACGGGGTACAGAAAGTTTAAATACATCCTGTGGAGTCCGAACGCTATTTGGAAGTTCTTCTTAAGCTAATTAAATTTCTCGCCTTCAACTGCAATAATATGGGTACCAAATTAAACTAGTATATTACTCTAAGCCTACAATTTTTCTAATTATGTCAACAATGAAAACCCTACATTTATGAACTATATCGATCGTAAGTATGAAAAACTTAAATAACTAGTTTAGTAAGAAACCTCCTATTAAAATACCAAGGGTTAATACTTTTAAAAAGAATATTCTGAATAACAGTTAAATTAATCCTAAAATTTGCCTCCTTAAAATAACGTTAAAAGGTACTAGATTTATGGTAAATACGGTTTTTGGTTAATAGATTATACTGATGACGAGTAACAAACGACAAAAATGATAAAATACACCTAATAAATCTTTTCTCCTTATTCAAAATGCATTGAATGTGTTGCAAGCTTTGAAAATACGACGGTAAAAGAAAAAGAAAAAAGGCTGAAGTTTACTACCTGGTATAAAGATATTGGACTCGACCTTCAAATATCGTGGTAACTAGCTGACCATGCCTTCATAAATCGCCTAACAGGTCATAACCCCTAATATTTTCATAAAGATAACGATCTCGAGCATACAAATTTATTTAATATTTTCGATCGTTACGCGGAGTCAATATTTTAAAGTATTGGTCTAGATATTAAAGCAACACTATACTAAAAGAAAGGCTATTCTCAATAGTTCGTAATATGAAGGGACACTGATATTGTTGTTAAAATTTACTATACGGATGCCGGCGAAGCCAAAGTTGGATTTAACTTTAGAAAAGAATTTTTATACTTGCGTTAGTAATTATGATTTCATCGTTGAATATGTAGGTAGGACTTTAGACGTTACAACTTTGTCGATTCGAGACGTGGTCGAAGTAACAGTAGTATTGCGTGGTTCATTAGTGGATGTATTGTTCTAGGTTTGGTAGACCGCTAGCCGGTCTACACACTAATTTGTATGGCCAATTGCTTGGCCCGTGCCCTAGTATAAAGTGAATACATACTGTACTTACACTTACATTAAACCAACAAAACAATACACTCAACTTGCAGTCAGTATAGTCAACTTTTCTTATAGTAAAGTTGACCTAATTCACTGTTATTACTACTATTCTAACACTGGCAGCTTTTCATTTTGTACGCGCACGGTAATGTGGTCGACCAATCGTTTTCGGTTACTACTAAATTACCTGCTCGTTAACCAGCTAAACCCTTGCAAATTCTACAGCTAAATAAAACCCAATCACCCCATAATGCCGATTTCCAACTTCATCAATTGCCATAAACAAATCTTTTGCCTTAAACTAATACAAACCTCCATCTCAATCATACCAATCAATCAAGTTGCCGGCCTTTAATCCCTAATAGTCTTCCACTCTGTCAAGGTATCTTTATTCATCGACACATAATTTAACTTGCCAGGTAACCTATGAACATATCCTTCGATATATAAAGTTATTTTCCAACTATTCAAAAAAAAATTTCCAAAACTTTATTTAATATTGACTTTTTATAATATCAATCGAGTTACTTTATTATTACTTTATATAAATTCCCAATTTTTTTTACTTTTGAAATAGTAGTATTTACAGTGCAATAGGTCAACTTTACCTACAGTAAAGTTGACGATAATGACTGCAATTTGAGGGTATTGTTTTGTGCGAGCGTACTGTAATTGACTGTAACTCCAGTGCAGTATAGCCCCACTTCACACTAGGGCACAGGCCAAGTAATTAGCTATAAAAATTACTGCGTAGACCGGTTAGCGGTCTGCCAAACCTATAATAATACATCCACCATCTGACTATATAATACTTCTGTTACTTCGACCAATAGAATCGATAACGTTGTAACGTCTAAAGCTTTACCAATACTGATTAGTGCTTATTAGCTTAAGCATGGATAAGCTAAGTAAAAGAAGAAGATACTTTCTAGTTACGTTTTGCGTTAAACGACGATTAAGGTAGAGGAAATATTTTTTCGAAGGGTCTTTAGTGTTGCGTCGGTTTTCATAGCAGTAAGTAGAAAATACTTTTAGACTACATCAGTTTTTACAACAACTTAGAAGTAACAACGATATCATTATATAAAACACTAAGAAATTTTTATAGATCTTTCTTCAAAACGTTAAGATTAACTGTTAAAAGTCTCAAAGTTCGATAAGTTGGCAAACGGCTAAGTTAGTACTACTACAGGTGTTACTACTATAAGAAAAACGACTAAGTCACACAGCCAAAATAACAAACAACCTTCGACTTTACCTTTTATACCAAACATTTACCCATACTTTACTCTTTTTACTTCCCTTACGCTAGTTTCATCGCTAAAATCGTTACTTTAAGCAAAAACACCAAGGAACAGTAAGTCGCATAACAAAAGGTTACGTCGCGCGACCCCATGCCAAGTTACCAAGTTGCCAAGCTCCTAAGCGACTTTACGTTAAAATACCAAGTTTTTACGCTTTTAGATCATCAAATCCACTTTAAGTTACGCCAACAAATCCTTTACAAGCTAAACTGTTAAGATAGCTTCATGTTAAAATACATAAAGAAAGTTGAAGCCCTTAGATTAGTATTCATTAACCATTACAACGAGTAGCTTGGGATTTCAGATATTAAAGAGACCTTAACTAAAGCCCACCTGACCAATTACGTTAGCTGGTATATCTTTAATGCAAACCTCGGCGAAGACTACAGCCTGAGCATCCGCGTTTTCTAAGATTTCTGTAAATTCTTTAACTACTATACTCTTAATATGTGGAAGATAATCTAACGTACGGTTAAGGCCAAATTAAAAAAGGAGGTTATACGCCGTGGCATTTACATTCTTAAGAAAACTAAGCTGGGATTGACCGAAATATTTTATAAACATACTTTATGGGAAGACCCCGTTAAAGATCCTATTCCTTAGGACTCTCTAAATCAAGGTAAGGGCGTTAAGAAAAAGTTTAACGCCCCTATATGCGAGTTAGGGTACTACCTCTTTACCCTTAACTAAAATAAACGTCTTTACGTATTAACGATAAGTAATTTATTAATTTGCTCGGAAACCGAATATTCTTACACGAGAGTACGAAGTACGTTCTTATCAGCGAAAAGACGCGTAAAGCAATAGCCGTCAATACCGCCAGAGGCATTAACGTCAGTATTTTACACCAGTCAATTAAATAAGATCGTTAAGCCCCTTAAAAACTTCAGGTTCCTCTTACTCCCTAATACTTTAATTAAAATCGCCAAACCCCCAAAAAGCTTTCACACGACAGATTTGACTACACGTGAAAGCCTACCACAGGTCTTACTATAAAACTTTACCCCTTAAGCTAGGCGACTAACAATTACCCTTAATACCGTACTTTGAAAACTCCAAAACTTAAACTACTAGGAAACTCCAATAAAGACTAGGATAACTATCGCAACTTACCCTTAAAACCTATCAAAATGGTTAACAGCAATTACAAACTCCTCACGGACTTCGATACAATCTAAAACTATACAAAAAAAATATAATAGGAAGCCATACAACCTCTTCAATATGAAGGTAATGCCCCTTTGAAACATCTATAAGTAAATAAAAGTTCCCCCTTTTGGTTTTCACTAACTATTTCCCGAAATCCTTACAAGGTACGCTAAGGATTATTACCTAACGTTTTCAACCTAAGCAACCACCATTCTCGAAGTTTACAATGACATAAAAAGCCACTTTAAATACGACTTCCACCTTACCTAATACTATACAAATGGGGTAATTGAACGGTAAACTACGATAATACCTAAAAAGAAAAAGAAGAAAACACTAATAAATATGTTTAATTAAATACTTAGCAAGTTAATGTTATGTCAGCATATAATAGGAAAAGCTTACACTAACGAAGCCATACTTCGTAAATAGATACAAGCAACCGTTGTGAACGTTAACAAGTTTAAATACGCCTTATGACGCCTAGAAACCACCTACGAAAACTTTTTTACCTAGTTGCGTTCATATTTTACAACGATAATAACACATATATTAAACTCGCTTAATATATAAATTTGAGCGGACAACTTTCCTAACGTAAATAAAGAAGACCTTGCGATGGTTAACTACGTCAACTACAAATACGGTTATTGGCGCCCTTAAAGCTTAAGGTTTAGCCCATCAACCACGAACTAAAGGCAACAGCTACATTAACGCTAACAGAGCTAAGATTTAGGAGGACCTATTAACCGTAAATACTGACGTCGTAATAGTAGCAAAAGATATTGGATTTATAATAAGTCTAGCTATTAGTTAACTCGACACCCTTTATTCAAGCGAAATAATAAAAAAGTAATATACTATATTTAGTACCTTAATACATTTAAATAAGATCATTTCAATTAAATCGTAAACTTCGAAGACAACAAGCCAATTAACGGCGGCAATCCCCCTCAACAGATTGAAAGTTATAAAATATTACTCTCAGCGCGGCTTAGTAACTAGTCGACTACACCTTTCTATACCGTTTAAGTAGTAAAAACCTTTACCTTTACCTTAACTAAACACCTAACTCATTATACACCTTTAACTTTCGTAATTGTTACACAAACCATACTTTTTAAGGTATTATTCCGGATATAGGGGTAAAAAGGTATTTAATAGGTGGTTATTCATAATACGTGGTATTACAGAGGGAAAACATTACATCCACTAAAATCAATCTTTACAATACCGGTAAGCCTGAAGTTAGTTTCGGACCAGAACAACAACTATCGTTATTAAGGATAACGGTAATTTAAACTATTATTAAGTCGATTACTTTTTATATCTTTAAATCTCTTAACCCTATTCTTTTCTACCTATATGATATAAAGACCCTTAGTATCAACATCAAAGTTAACGCAAACGAGTTAATTAAAAACGGCTCAAGGTTTCCACTCGTCTTTAAATGAAAGTAATTATAATTTATCTTTAAAACTCTCAAATGGTAGTGTTAAGTCTAACGAAATCTAAATTACGCTCATTATATCGACGTTTGAACTATCTATCCGTTGATAAGTAATATAAAGTCCTAAAGTCCGTAGAATATAATAATATGAAATCTTCTACCCTAAAAGCCATTAAAAAAAACTCTGCTACCACTGGCAAATATATACTCAAACCCCCCTAAAATTCAATTTTACACTGAAAAACAACAAGGACTTCAATTTTAAAGTATTTATCGATGTATTTTATTTATATAATAAGCATGTTTCTCACGTCGTTCACTTCGTAACCCCTTTTTATAAAGCTAAGTGTTTAAAGTTTCCTTCGGCGAAGGATACGTAGGAAACACTAAAAATACTATAAATTAACACGTATCTGGACTTACCTAACTTTACGGTTCACGATTCTGGCATGGACTTTAAGGCAGTAATGATCTAAAAATATGCAGAGATAATGGGTATCTAATATACATATGTTCTTGTAAAATCCAACTAAAGTATTGAGAAAGTTAAAAAGGTATACGCTCTACTTTGCCGAACATAAAATATCCTTACGCTGGAAATTAAAGACTTTACGAATACGAAGGCACTCCTTTAAATGAAGGTAAAGGGCCTGAACAATATTATGGGCCCTAATGGCCTAGTACCAACGCTACTAGTCTTTGAAGCGTACCCACGCCTAACGAATAAATCTCAGCTATCAGCAAATATCCAAAAGCTAACTATAACTTACGGAAAAGCTCTAAAAGAACTACGAAAGGAATCGGTACGCTTCTAGGTTAACGATACCCTTAACGACAAAAACGGCCTTACAACAATCGACTTACTTACTTTTCCATTACAAAGTAAAGTCTTCATGTAATGGAAGTCAGGCAAATAAAAAGACCTAAACGAAACCTCAAGTATAGCCAACTCGAAAATAATTGTTAAAACTACTAACGGTCTTATATATTTACAAACCACCTAGGTTAAGCTTTATATCAGGGCTACTAATGATAAAAACCTTTAAGTTAAACGATAAATCCAACATTCGCCTCCCCCACTTGTAATTAACAAACCGATAAAACGCTGCCGGCGTAAATGACGCCTGAAAAAGAAAACCGGTAAAAAAAAATACATACCGGGTCACATCTACACTAATACTTGGGTAAACAGGGGGAAAAAAGATAACGAAGACTTAATACTGAAGCTTCAAATATGAGGAATTGTCAACAATTTTGGTAAACCTTTTAAAAAGAACAACAAGGTGGAAAAACGGCTTACTAACACGAAAAGTTATATAATTTATACCGAAAGTCGATTTCAACCTCCAAAAACTAAATATCACGATCTTTAAGTCAAGGATTATTTATGGGGTTAAACGAAAAACTATGGGGCCGCTGTACGAGGAATCACGTCTAATCGATTGAGAATACAGCGATAAAAACAAAAATCTAAATCCTTACGAAATTACCAACTATTCAAAAAATTATTCAACACTTAATGTTCTCGTTAATATCAAGTTCACTAGCTAAAACTGAAGGCAAATTTACACTTAATACTGAAAATAAAACGTAAACCTAGACGTAATTAGAAATGGATTAACAACGAATTATACTACTAAAACTACCATATAAATTATATCCTATCTACCCTTTAAAAACGGTATTATGATATATCAAGCCTTTATACGAATTCGGTAAAACAGGCGTTTATCGGTTCTTAACCTACCAGTCGCATTTTAAATTACGACTAGGTATAAAGTTTTCAACATACGACCTGTACTTGTTGGTAACGTAAAAAAAAAAAAAGATTTCAGCCTAATAGGTATACGAACTAACGATACCCTTTTTATAGAAACGGCAAGCTTAATAATATTTGAATGACAGGCGATTAAGGACTTGAAGTTTTGAAATTATAAGCCGGTAATGACGTTAGCGAAGGGGAATCAACTTAACTTTAACGGATCGTTAATCCCTATGCTTGGTATTAATTCTAGCCTCCAATTTGGCTAAAGGGGCGAAAACATTAATTTAGTTATAATCGACAAGTCTAACCTAGCCAAGGCCCAACGGTATCTAAAACAGCGTACCTGTGGCAGATATATTACCACTTTATGCCAACCGGAAGGCTCCTAAGACCTCTCCATCGTGGCGTGAACAAAAAATCCAACAAATGGCAACTTTAATCGGCTTGAAAAAATGATTAAGTAGCAAATGCGAAATTTTAACCGAAAAATCAATATAATCCCAATCGAGTTGTCGGAAGCTAAGCTAAGAATATTTACAGAAAATTCTTTTACAAATAACATCGATTTATCTTTACAAATCGGCATCCTAATAACCCTCGTCAACAAATATAGGCGAAAAAAACAATTCCACATTGTTGTTTACCTAATTCATTAAACCTCTATCAAATATAAAAGGATCATACAAGACGTGTTGCCTTTAAAAGTCTATGATATAATGGCAGATTTTAATATAGGTATAACACTATTAAAAACCCTTGACGTTATCAATAGACAGCTAAAGATTTCTACTATCCCGGAGGTAATTTGTACCGACTCAAGGAGCTTATTTGAATGCTTTTTGAAATTCGGAACCACCAGTGAAAAACGCCTGATAATTGACGTAACGGTACTCCACGAAGTCTACTAAAAGAGGGAGATTGAGGAGTTCCTATGGATTAACGGAAAGAACGATCATGCTGATTCTATTACGAAGGCATCGCCAAACAAGGCACTTGAAAGATTGCTAGAAAATTGACGATGTTGACTTGTTGATTGATGTGGCTAAAGTAGAGGACTGCATGGGTTTGTGGCGGAAGAACTTTGTGTGAGCCGAAAAAGGCGGACCTCGGAGCCGTAGGGAAATTGACGGCAATTAGGATCAATTGAAATATAAATAGGTGCATTTCAATACGCACGTTAATTAAAATTGACAGGGTTCTAGCCAGTTAACGAGATCGCAATTCAATACTTACTGGAAAAGAGTGGTCAACCATCCTAACGTACACGCACAAACTAAAAAGCCGCCAGTATTAAAATAGTAATATTTGCAATAAAATAGGTTAACTTTACTTACAGTAAAATTAACTATATTAACAATAAGTTTAATGTATTCTTTTATATGGACCTATTATAATGAACTGTAAGTTAAATGCAGTATATCCATACTTCATACTAGGGCACCGGCCATGCAATTGGCCATACAAATTACTGCGCAGACTGGCTAGCGGTCTTCCAAACCTAGAACTATACATCTACCATCTGACCATGTAATGCTACTGTTACTTCGATCAATCGAATCAAAAACGTTGTAACGTCTAAAGCACTACCAATATTTACCTTCATAAACTGTTCGAAGTATTTTCAAAAAAATCATAAGGCGTTTTTCAAGAATAATTCCGAATTCTAAAACGTATTCAAATATACTTTTTGAATCGGTATAAATTATTACTAGAGTAAAAGAAATTTTAAGCTATCTAATAATAATATTAAGAATTTCCCACATTGATATATCTATATTAAAACCAGTTACCATATTATAAAACTTTAGAACGAATACATTTCAATGATTTATTTGTATATAAAAATTGTTCCATAATTTACACTCTTAATAATGTTTCATTGGAACTTTAATTAATTTTTTTATGAACAATTGTAATGAAGAATCCTATGTATAATGAAAAGTTTGTATCATTTAGAAAACCATCATCCATAAAAATTAATAATTTAGTTTTCAATAGGTTAATTGGGTTCATATTGATTCCCCAGTCCAAATTCTTTAACTTCTACTCCAATTTATTATTCAGTCTACCAAAGTTTTCATTCGTTGAATTTTACGTTTATATCGTAATTGATAGATTTGAAAAATCCCAAGTTTTGTATAAGATGACGACATAATTACTATGTATGCGTTCTTCCAGGTACATTTAAGCTGTAGCCACATTAATCTCGTTATTTGTAATCAATTCAACACCTTAACCCTTTGAAAAACCCAAGTTGAGTATCGATAATAAAATGTTTATGGATTAACAATTTATTGAAATTGTATTGTTTAACTTTTTCTAAAGTTGCGATAGGTTTATTTCTTTAATATCAAATCTTTAATCATTTCTTATTCCAATGTTATAAAGTTGACAGCTCCAATGAAAATGGTATTTTTAGTTTGTATACCCACTAACTCACAATTTGTATCTAACATAACCAGTACACACGAGTTGTAGGTGGAAATGTTTTGATTCATCCTCGATTAAAAGCGCAATTAGTAAATCAGGAACCAATAAATATTTATTTCAACTAGTTCATATAGCGGCTTAATACATTATATAACCGTGCTTTAAAGGTATTTGTTACAGACTTTTATAGTAATTTTAAGAAACCAATCCTTTATTAATTTTTTATTTATTACGTATAGGTTGAGGTCACATTACGATTATGAAGGGTGAACTTATAATTAGTGTCATTTGACAAATGTTTTGCCAAAATGACTGCTAAAGTTTGATTGATTTTCTAAGTCGTTGGTAATTACGTAAAGATGTAATCTTTACTTTCATTACCATATTTTGAAACGATTAAATATAATTTTTCGTACGACCACCCCGTAGTTTTACTTTTGATCTCATATATGATCTTCAATATAAAGATCGTAAGATTTAGGTTTTAAAGGCTAAAATCGTATTTGCACACAAATTATACACCTGCTCAAGTAATGAGTCCATTCATTTTAGGTTTATCGTTTTTTCAAAAGATATTTCGAAAGTTTTAATGATTCCTCATACCCAGAGCATCAAAATTAAGTTTTAAGTATCCTTTTTTTGTCAAACTATATAGTATTATTAATCCGGCTCGGTACGTTTTTCTTATCCTTAGGGTTTATTTTCTTTAGTAGTCAGCTACGCCGTCGAGGTTTTATCGGCTTGTCGATTACGGGGAGAGGCTCATATTAACCTATTCTCTTGGATTCAAAATCCTTATTTCTTTATTTATTATTGGTGGCCTTAATATAAGATTTAATCTGAGTTGTACGAAACATCACAAGGATATTGGCGATTTTTATAATTACTTTAGGGTTAACTATAGTTAAAATTTTGAATGGTTTATCAAATTTGTCTGGATTTTAGCATGCGAAAACCTTATTTTATAATGGTAAAAAAAGTCGATTGTTATAAGGCTGTTTTTGTTATTGAGTGTATTATTGACTTAACATCGTGCCGATTCATTTCGTAGTTCTCTCAGGGTCTTGCGGTACGTTATAGCTCTCTTTTGAGTATTTACTAATAGTGTAAATTTACTCGTTGAAAGAGGATATATTTTAAAGAAAAAAAATGTTGACACCAAGCCGTTAAAGCTCACAATATCATTCAGGCCCTTTACCAGTTTTTTAGAAACGTTCCCTCTTGTTTGTAAAGTTTACAATCTCTAAAGTAAGGATATTAAATGCCTTACAAATGAATGCGTATACGTTGTCGACCTTTCCAATACTTCATTTAGCCTTAATAAGCACCTCTTCACATTCGATTCCCATGATTTTCGTATCCTTCTAAAACTTCACTACCTTAAAGTTGATATTAGTATCGTAAACAACGACGTTTTATAAACTTGAATACGTGTTAATTTTCAATATCTTTAACGTTTCCTATATATTCTTCACCGATAGGAATTGCAGGAATTTGGCTTTATAAAAGGTGGTTACCAAATCAACAATATGAAAAATAAGCTTATGATTCCGGTAAATTATATTGAAAAAGATTTTATAATGAAATTTTTCATTATTCCTTGATATAAACTTCAATTTTGAAGGGGTTTCTATATACTTTTGGTAATAGTAATAAACCTTGTTAAAATAGTTTAAATCAATGTATTCTACATTTTCATACATTGTGAACCTATGGACTTTGTACAAATTTTTGACGGCTAGGTAATTAAAGCGTTGGTATCATTAACGTATCTTTAACTTCGTCAAAATTAGTACCGTTTCCTTCAGGCTTCAAAAATGAAACCAAAAGTGCCATTACTTGAAGGTAAAAGAAAGCCTTTGATCGTTTTTAACCAGTTTATTAGCGTTAATATCGACGTTAACATCGAGAATTTATATATTTTCTAAGTAAATAAAAAACAGAGTAAGAATCATTAGGATATGAAACGTGATTGAATTTATAATAGTTTCAATAATCGTCATTCCTAGTAACTTTAGGTTTTTTAACATGTTCACAATTGGTTTTCTTGGTAGTAGAATTTTCCCTTTATAATGTCAAGTATTTCGAATAGACTTCTATTGATAACCTCATTTCCTTTGTATTTGGTATGATATTTTAAAACGTGTGGTTCACATAATCATTTCGAAGAATAAAGATATGTAAGTGGTTAAGTACTTGATTTTCATATCGAATTTAGGGGTTTTTTCCACTTGAAAAATATAGGAAGTCGTGGTAGGTTAGTTAGTAGGCTGCTTTAGAAGCAGTATTTCCATGCTACGTAACTTGTTTAGGTACGTCGTTATTTTTAATAGCCCTTTCACCCTCGTATTCTGTAATGGCGTTTGGTTTGTTTTACCCGAAAATAGTATGATATTGGATGTGATATAATACCAGTTGTTTATGTTATTTAGCCAAGGAGTGGCGAGTTAACCAATAACAGAATTTGTTACCGACTTAATACTTTTTGTTATTATCACGACGATAGTTTTTATGGTTAACAGATTCTTTCCAGCATTGCCATGTTCTATAATGTTATTAAGGTTGGGGTTCTCAGTCCGAAGACTTAGGACTGAGTTTGGAGCGTTAGGATAGCCTGTATTTACTATTAATAAAATGTGTTATTACGTGATCTTCTTGATTTCAATCGCGGAAGTTATTATCTTAGGGATATATATCGACTAATTTGAGTATACAGGTTATTGTAGTCGTAAACGAGGACCGTAATTAATTAGAAAAGCTTTTAAAAATATCATTTGGATGTTGTAAGGTGTATTCAAACTCTTTAACGCCTGTAACCGCTATTTGTACTTGTTTACAATGTGTAGCTTTGCTAACTTGAATCTTTACAATTATTCTCCGGTATAATATTGACTTATTATGCCTTTGATTAATGATATTTATCGTAGATTTATTTTATTTATTTTTAGTCATCATTGTCATTTACTTCGTTGTGATCCAATTTGAGTAGTATTACAGAAAGTAGAAGTTATGTTCGAAATGAAGTGGTGTGCTATCGTAAATTTTTTGGAAGGTTTTCATTTTTTTATAGGATAGTTAGGTAGTAATTCCTGGCGTTTTTTGAAGGGAATCTAGGAAATACTAAGTCAAAATATAATGAGGGGACATCTATTTACTTACAAATATTCAAAAAGGGTATTATCTTTGTATTCAATAAATTGTAGAACTTTCCGTTACATATTTTTATATTGTTTTAGATTTCTAGAAGGTTTTTTTTAAAAAAAGAACTGGTAGTTAATGTTAACTATTTTGATAAGTTTGGGAGGAAGGTTATGCTAGTTATCCTCGTCTTTGATAATGTTTCCTGCGGTTAACTCAAGTTTTGAAGTCTTCGGATCACGAAAATGTGAGTCATTGCCAGTTTCCTAATCTGAGGGGTAAATTTATGTGTAAAAACCTGTGATGGGTTTACATATATGGGTGTATCTGCCGTGAAAAGCCTCACTTTAAGGGATTTAACGATTTTAAGAGAAACTTTGATAAATTTAGGTGATTTGAAAATTTTAACGGAAGTTTTGATGGGTACCGGGAACTTGACGGTTGTAGGGAAGGTTCTAAAGAACTTGACGATTTTTTTTCATTAATTAGTGGATGATGCCGACGTCGATTACTTTTGTTATGTTGGCGGTCGTTATTTTACGCGTTCCCTCGTTATTAAGGGCGTAATCTGCGTTGTTACGTCAAGATACTGGGTTGTAGAGTAGATTAATAGGTTTTTCATAGTCGTCAAGTAAATAATTGGTGTTAGCGAGAAGGCTGAAGGCTTGATTTAATTAGGGATCAGTGGGTAGTCCCTTAAAACGTATATAAAGATTTTCAATACTCTTTTTCACTTCGTATGCTTTAAAGATAAGGATTTTGGGGGCATTTTTTAAGTTGAGCTAAGTTAAAGAGGGTTTATCTTAGCCTAGTTCAATTTTTGTTTAGTACGTAAATCCCTTGTCGTTCAAGGTTTGACTTTAGTTTTGAATTAATATCTTTTTGAATCGCCTTTCCAAAGTTATTAGTTCAGTCGGCAAAACATCATCGATCCTTTTGCAAGTCATAAATTTACGGTCAAGTTCTTCACCGCTGTTTTCATTCAAGATATAATAGCCGACGAAGTTGACTAGACTTTTTTCATTGAATATGATTTAACATTCATTCCCTAAATTTATCTATTGTAGTATTTGGAAAAGTCAGGTTCGAAGGCTTCAATTGCGCTTTTTCTAACATAGGCGGTGATAGATTTCAAGCAAACTTTTGCGATATCCATTTTGACATTTTGGCTGGTATAGGACTTGTTATTTTGGAGACGTAGGAGCGTGAAGACTTCGCAATTCAGCTTAAAGTTGCGCGACGTAGCTTTCTTAGTGCGAAATAGCGATTTTTGGTGTTTTCGTTTAAAATAACGATCTTGACGTATTTAATTGATGATTATGATGTAAGGGAGAAGGAAAATGATAATGAGGGAAAGTTTGGTATCAAAGGTAAAGTTTGGTGTAGAAAGTAGGGTTGAATGTTGTTGTTATTATTTGTGGTTAAATTTTGAAAGTTGTAGGTTGTTGGGCTTATTTTCTTTTGTAGTAGTAATACCCGTAGTAATACTGACTTAGCTTTTTTCTCATTTGTCGATTTTTGAGACTTTTGACGGTTAATTTCAACGTTCCTTAAAAGGATCCGCAAAGACGTTTTGGTGTTTTTCAATAGCAATACCATTGTTAACTCGGATTATATGAATCAATTCAACTAAAAAGTCTGCTTTACCTACTACCATTATAAACTAACGTAATAGTCATAGAGGCCTTTCGTAAGAGTTTTTCCTCTACTTTGTGATTGCATAAAGCGTAAACAGTAAGTAGACTTTTCCTCTATTATACCAATCTTTGCTTAACCTAATAAACACTGATTAGAGTCGGTAGGACTTTAGATGTTGCATCGTTGTCGATTCGAGATGTGGTCGAAGTAACAGTAGTATTGCGTGGTTAAGTGGCAGATGTATTGTTCTAGATTTGGCAGACAACCAGCTGGTCTACACACTAATTTATATGATCAATTGCTTTGCCTGTGCCCTAGTATAAAGTGGGCGCATACAGTACTTGAACTTACAGTAGACTCACAAAACAATACGCTCAACTTGCAGTTATTATAGTCAACTTTACTTACAGTAAATTTAACCTACTGCACTACAATTACTACTGGTCCAACCAAATCTTTCATTTTCCACGTCTCATAATTTCCGATTTCATTTTTTGTTGATGTTAAACATATGAAAACTTTTTAGCGCTAAAGTTAACTATTTAATTAACGGACGAGTCCAAGGGAATGGCTAGAATTTTCCATTTCATTTTAAAAAGGGATATCTATGATTTTCTCTTTGCAAACTATAGGAAACGGTATGAAATTTAACCGAATTGAAAATTAGTTAACTATATTGAAGGTTTAAACACCCTAAGTCTAGCAGGCTATATAGAATTCTTATAATATATCGTTATGAAAATGTTGATTTTTACGTTTCAAAAGAGATTGAAATGGTTTGCTACCATTGAAAAAAAAAAATTCAGACCACCCCCTATATTCAAGTTTATTTTGAAGGAGAAAAAACCAAAATTTGAACTTTAAATGCTTCCCTCACATATTCCACTTCAACGATAAGTCCATCTTGAACGTCATTAACTAATTTATAACGTTTTACAACGTGTAATTTCTAAAATTTATTATGACAAAAAAAACATGGGGGACCTTGCGTTCGTTATAAATCAATATGTACCTGTGACCTCTAAACGTACCAGTTTACATTACTAACACTAAATTTACCACAATTTAATTTGAAGCTATCGTTAGGTCGATGGAGATTCGATGCAAATCAATGCCTATTAAAACCTATTAGGGCATGAGTAAAGTTAAAATGGTATACTCGCTTTTACGTAAAACGTAAAACATACTTACCTTAGAGATTAGTAGCTTTACAAACGTAAAGACAAAATCTCAAATAGCAGTGAAAGGTTTTAACCATAATATTTGTTACAAGAGCCTGAATCCAACTCTAGCAGTATTTAAATCGCACATATGTAGACATACTGAATTATATTCATCAAGAAATATTGAGAAAAGTGTAATGATATATAGTAAAGCCTTGGAAAATATAAAGAAATAATATTAAAAACGCTACATCAACGATACCTTTAGCACTAAAAATGAATCTTTAACAACTAATATGCCATCTTCACCGTTTTGAACCAAAGTTGTTAGGTGTATAAAACTTGGTATATGGAATGAACCTTATAAAATTTTAAGTTTTACAAATACAATCGTAGAAGTAAAACCCACTCATAGTCCCATCACTTTTCGTATTTTACAAATATAACCATATAAACAACCTTTATAAACTAATGTAGATCTTTAATCCAAGCGAATTAACCGATACAACCTACTCTAAAACAATAGTTAACAAGCTCACGAAATGATAAGAACGTGCATAACTACTAAAAAGAGAATATATGATGAAGATGAGGATGGCGAAGGGTAAAACGACCTATGAATAATATATATCACAGATTTGATATGGAAAAAAGAGAAATCTGATAGAGAAATAACTGTTATACTATTTGTTAAGGACATTATAAACTCGCCGGATAAGACTTTAAAGGAAAACAACCGAATGAAATTCAATAACCTTTTTAGCAGAAGTGTAGTCCAACTTAGGCAAATAATATAGTTTGAAGGGAACATTATAACGATTGTTAAGTCAAAATAAATCGAAAATTCAAGGGAAAAATCACGGATAGGCCGTATAAAAAGTTAATTTTTATTGTTTGAAATTACAGTAAAAGAGGTAGAACCTGAATTCTTACTTAATAGCGTATAATCCAACAATTTATCCGACGCCTCATTGTCTTCATTATTTACAATTTAACTACTGGTTTATGCGGTTAGTTTAACATTAATAACTACGATATTACGCATATATATATATATATTAGTTACCCATTATCAACGGATTATATTACTACAGTTATCAAAAGGATTTATTGAATATCCGTCCTATTAGGATATACGTTATGTCAAGCATTTTTATGAATGAGATAAACAAAGTCTATCAGTTTTAAACTTATTTGATACAATATATAACGAAGTGACACATGAGGACATTGAATTTTGATTCATATCTATTGATCATATAAGGTAAGAACTTCTCTATAGCTTGCATATGAACTAACAACACATTCTTCATAAAGACCACTTGCTTTGTGGCAACGGAACAACGTGATATTGAGGATCTAAGCCTTTAAAATTGTAAACTAATTGGAACGTTAGTTGAGGATAAGTGACTGGAACTCAATATATAGTTAATCCGTACCCATAATATTAAGAACGACTGTAATATATACATTAACCTACCCTCAAAGGGAAAGCCACCAGTTTTGCCAAAAAAAGATAAGATCGACGATATAGGGTTGTGATATTACTTTACAAAAAGGGTTAAAACCATCTATATCGCTATACTATATCATCTGGAGGCATTCTACAATTAATTAATTACGGTACAAATTTGAAATCAAGAAAACAAGATTTGAATATTTTGAATAAGAATTATGATGACAAACATACAAGTGGAATAAATGTATTGACATAGTACTAATGGTCTTCATAGCGGAAAGAATAATTATTTTTATGAACGGAATTTTTTAAAATCAAGACGACCTTATTTTTCAAATTGTATTCCTCCTTATGTTCCAAATCGTATTCCTTATAATACTTGTCAATAAAAGCAAATCCGAAAAACAATTTATGATTACCGTCAACAGTGTATAAAAAGCATTCTTCATATATAAACCCGTAATATAAAACATATTAAAATTTAAAGTTCATGGAAAAATGATATGTTTTAACATTGGTATAGTAATTAACAGTACACTGAAAATCATCTCCAAACAGTTAGAACTTCATTAGAAACCTGTAATCGTTTATAATAACTCACGAAATATTTACGAATACATTTTCAAGCTTGGAACGACCAATGAAGCACATATAATAATCAACGTGATAGAATTGAAGAAGGTATACAAAACTCGAAAAATTGACGAGCTGAGGTCAATCAATGGCAGAAATAACCTACTCGATACTATAATTAAAGATACGCCCAACGACGCCTCAAAAATATTCAAAAGTAGTGAATGATTAACTATTAGTATCAAAATATATGTAAACCGGCCGGCACGTAACGAAAGCGAACAGGGATTCTCCAAAAAAACTGGAAGACTGCTAAGGTAATAAACACAAGAATCGTACCTAAACCTACTATCAAAGGGTACAGTATTAATAGCGTACAAGTCTGTAATGAAGAAATTGAACGTGGGAATAGAAAATTTTAATTTTTGAAACTGTAAGCAGAAAAACTGCAATCAGCGTACAATTTCGGTGTAAAAAAAACTAGGATTAATGTAGTAATACAGATCAAAATAGGGGAGAGTTCTGCTAATACCTTTGATTAGTGATAAACCATATTAGCGCGCATGTAAAAACCAAAAAGTTGCCACTATTGGAATAGCAGTCAATTGCAGTATTTTCAAGTAGCTATATTAATTAATCGAAAATTCAACATTTTAACTATAAGATGGCTGTGTTGACTGCAACTCAATTATATTAGAGTTCCAAATTCAATATAGGGCGCGAGCTAAACAGTAGCCCATACAAATTAGTACTCAGATCGGCTAACAGTCTGCCAAACTTAGAAGTAACACATTACCACTTTTAATGAAATACCAGTTACTTCGACCAGATATTCGACTCGACTACATTGCAAAAATAAACGCCCACCAACATAAACCAAGATGGAGGTAAACATATGGTCATTATGATCCAAAGTTGCTATAGTTTAATCCTTTTTGAAACTATTCGTTTACCTCTTTATACAGCATTTTTATATTAATAAATATGACAGCCTTAAAACCCTATATATATCTTGGGTAAAACTTCTCATTGGTTGGGTACTTTAAGCTTCTTGTTACCTATTGGAAACTTGTTCAGTACGTAAAAATAATATTGAATTTATGTTTTTAGTTTATTTTTGAAAATAAAATTATATTACCAAGAACCTAGCACTAAATTTGAATCACAACATCTATGTATTAAATGGCTTTGATAAATATAAAGATACCGGGGAAATTATGATTATAATAAGGATATTTTAGGTGATTTTATTGATGTAAATAGCATTTGAACAATGTGTTTGTCGACGAACGGGTGCTGATTAAACTAAAATAGCAGTTTATAAGTTACACTAAGTGCCTTTTTGAAATTTTACGTTTTAAAAAGTTGTCACGAGCACAGTTAGAGGCTTTTTGATCTTTCGGAAAAGGCTATGTATAGAAGTGAAGCCTTTTATTCATTTTGGTAAACTTAGTGCATTTTTCAAAATGATTGAGGTTGCTAGTGGGTATAATAACGTTGAAAATACCAATTTGGATTGAAAGGGCCTAGAATGAGCGAGACTTTCTCGCCCAAGATTTTCAAGCTCTTTTAACTTATTATAGAGTGTACTGAGTAGCGACTTCTTACAAAAGAGATATAATTATTATTATAATTGGCATATTTTCACTATCTCTCGTTATTGAGATGAAAACGAACCGGTTATAATATCTTATTGACTTTAATAGGTAATTTCAAATATAAATTATTATTTCTATAAAACCCAACAGTATATTACTAGTTATAATAACTAAATTGTATTGAGAGGGAGAGAGGTTCTCGTTATATGTTTCGAAGTTTAATGGTATAAAATTTCTAATGACTGTTTTATATAATAGCTTCTTAATTTTGACTCAAAATTGAACATAAAATATATATCTTCTCTTTGAACAATCGTGTTGTTAAATTATCCTGAAAATATGGCTTTAGTAATATTTTATTATTATTCATTCTCCAGTTTTTTGTATAATTGTTCAGTTCTATTGGAAAGAATGAATATTTTGGAATGAATTGAATAAAAACCTTGTAAAACTTGATAGGATAAATCTATTGCCTATGGTTTTTAACCACACCTCATATTTTTATATCAGTCTCTTCCCTTTCGGGTTTCAAATTCAACTATGAAGAATTATCCACGTATTAATGAATATTCACCGCCGGTTTAAGTTGTTTCGTATGCTGTTTAATAGCTTAGACTATCTTGTCATATATAAATTTTTCAAGAGTTACAAGTTATTGCGTGATACACTCGAAATATATTGAAAGTTGTCGTTATTATCGTTTAGGTGTCATTTTTACAGGGGTGAATGGTCGTTTTCATCTATTCGTAACTAGTTTTATGTAGAATTATATAGATTTTACGCAAAGTGGTTTACGCAAAGATTCTACATATAGTAGTTCTTTTTACTTTTCTGCTGAAAATCAAGTAGTATTGAAGACTCAAAGTTATCATTATGATAATGCGAGTGAATGTATCAATTTGAAAAGGAGGAAAAAAAAAAAAAAAAAAACGCTGAAATATAGAAAGTTATCCTTCATCTGTAACGATGATTGCCCCACAAGGTACCTAAACGGGTCTTTAATATGAATGCAACTTAAATCAACTTATGGAATAAATGTTTTAAACAATTTTACACTTATCAACAAATGAAAAATACGACAAAATCTCTAGAGAAGATGGGATTGTGTTTGTCTAAAGGAAGCACGTATATACTTAACCCAAAAATCTGCTAATAATTTATGTTCTTAAGCTAAGTAACTCCATTATCAATAATCATCTCAATATCTTTCGTGTCGACGATAGAAACATCTAAAATTTTATTTGGAAAGATTAATTCTATAATGTTAAATTTGAATTTGAAGTCAATTTTCTTTTTTTGGTGGAATGTGTAGTTTATTCGAGATCAAGAGCTTTTAATTTGTTTATGTCAGGATTTTTTTTAGAAAGCTTGCAACAAAAAAATCATATTTTGATACTGACTATATTTTGCCTGTTTTGTTTATTTTATGGTAATAACAAGTTCATCGTTGTTTTGAAAAGCTGGATATTCGTTGTGCCCACCAAATCATAATAATATTAGCATATTTACCCCGATCAGTTAGCCAGTACTGTTGGTAGGGCTTTGGATGTTGCAACGTTGTTGATTCGATTGGTTGAAGTAACAGCAGTATTTCGTGGTCAAGTGGTGAATGTATTGTTCTAGGTTTGACAGACCGCTAGCCAGTCTACACTAATTTGTACGGCTAATTGCCTGGCCTATACCCTAGTGTGAAGTGGGAGCATACTGTACTTAACTTGATCAATACAGTGAACCCACATAACAATACACTCAACTTGCAGTTTGTATGATCATCTTTACTGTAAGTAAAGTTGACCTACTACACTACAATTACTATTGTTCCAACACTAGCGGCTTTTTGTTTTGAACGTGTACGACAGTGTAGTCGACCGATCGTTTCCGGTTACCATTAAATAACCTCCTCGTCAATAAACCAAACCCCAGTTAATTCCAAAACCAAAATAACTCCAATTACCCCACGGTTCCGAATTCCGACTTCATTAGTTTTTAAAAATAATTCTTTCCTAACAAACTAATACGAACCTCTAAGTTAACCGTATCATTAACTGTACTAATCAAACAAGTTGCCGGCTTCAATTCCCTAACAGTCTTCTAATTTGCCACGGCACCTCTGTTTTCTGAAACGTGACTTATATTTGTCAGGTAACCTATTAACGTAGCCTTTAATACGTACAGTCAGCTTATTGCTATATACAAACCTCTTAAAGGTCTCATTTGGTAAAGATTTCATCATAATATTTAAATGATTATTTTTATTATTAATCCATCGGAATTCCTTAATGTCATTCCTTTCATAGGCTTTACGGAATTCTATTACATCGATTATCAGGCATTTTTACTTGGTAGTTCTGAGTTTGGAAATGTATTTGGATAAGATTCTCGAGTTAGTACAAATTTTTACGTGAATAAAAAATCCTTAACTACTTGATAACTATGTTGAGTGCTTTTTATACAGTTATGCTAACATAGAAGCCTAATAGCATTCCGTAGACCTCTGAAGCCAGCACGCTTCGAATAATCATTTTGTATTTGACGGAAGTTTAATGGATCAGGTTTTTGATAATATTGATATCGTCCTCTTGCCCATATTTATTAACTAATGTTATACGGAATATGATTTATAAAGACATGTTTGTGTTATTTGCAGAAGAGTCAACCGTTAAAATCATTCATGAGAGTTTCGACTACATAATCAAAATTATATTAATTCTCTGGTTCAGATTTCTTATCTACCACTTTAACATTTCATTTAGTTGGTTAAAGTCTTTATTCGTTAAGTTTCATGTTTATATCGTAATCGATAAATCGTACGAGGCCTTCGGTTGGCATAATATAGCGATGTAATTGACATAGGCACGTTGTTACAAGTATCGTTAAACATTGGTTACATCAGTTTTGTTAATTATTACCAAGTCAGTGCCCTAACTCTTTTCATGGAAATTGAGGCAAGTATCTTTAATTCCATACATACCAATTGACGATCCATTGATTTTAAGATGGTTAACTTTCGCCAAAATTGCGACTTGCTTATAATTTTAAAACTTGATGTTTTTAATCACCTTCTATTTCGATATTACAAAGCTAGTACTTCTAATGAAACGGGTATCATAAATGTATATATGTATTAGGTCAAAATCTTCATTTTATGTGACTAGTAAGTTCGGGTTAAAGGTTAAATATTTCATATTTAGTTTGAACGTATAGTGCGGTAAATAAGTAAAGAACTCATGGAAAACTATTTTAACCAGTCCTTATAATGGTTTAATATATCGTATGACCATCCCCGGAGGGTATTTTTCATGGAATTTTTGCGGTATTTTTAATAAGACGATTCTTTATAGATCAATCATTAATTGTGTGCATGTTAGTATCATATTACGGTTATTGAGGATGAATTTACTTTTAAATTCAGTTAGTAAATTCGTTGTTGAATCGATTACCAAGCATTGAATGATCTTTTTCATCTTTGGTAATTGCGTAAGGATTAATGTTTTGTTCTTATTACCATATCCTTAAGTAATTAGGCGTGACTTTTTGTATAACCGCTTTGTAGTTTTGCTTTTGACATCATGTATAGTTTTTTGACTTGAAGATTGTGAAATTTGGGTTTTGGAGGTTGAATTTGCGTTTAGGTACGAATTATATAACTCTTTAAGGAATCTATTAATTATAACCCTATCACTTTCCTCAAAAGATCTGCTCAAGGTTTTGATAACAATTTTTTCCTTAATCTTGACAGTTAAGTTTTAATCGTACTTTTTTTTTTTTTACCCAAGCAGTATTTTAGATCCAACCCTGTGTTTATTCTCTATTTTTGATTTTTTTTTCCTTTTTGGTTGTCGGCCGCGTCGTTGGCGTTTTATCGGTTTGTCGATTATGAGGGCAAGGGGGTTGTATTGGTTTATTCGTTTGATTGAAGGGTTTTTATCGTTATTATTATCATGAATTACCCCAATATAAGGTTTAACTTAAGTGATGTGAAATATCGCAAGACCGTTAATAATTTTAATAATCACTTTTGGCTTGTTAATACTTAAGATCTCAAATAGGCTATCTTACTTACGTGGATTTAGCTATACGAAAACTTTACTTTATAACAGCATAGTAATTACCTAAATATTCGTAGGGTCGTTTCTTATGTTAAGGGTATTATTGATTTTACATCGAGTCTATTCCTTTCACAGTTTCTTCAAAGCTTTACTATATTTTATAGCCCTTTTCTTGGTATTTATTAATGTTATAAAATCAGTTATGAGTCGAGTTTATTTTTTAAAAACTAGTAACGTTGGCACTCAGGTGTCATGGCTTACAATACGATTTAGGCTTTTCACCGCTATTCAAAGACGTTCCTCCTGATCTGTAAAGCTTCTAATTTCCAACGTGAGAATATCGTATGTTTTGCGAAGTAGTGCGTGTGCCCTTTTGACTCTTTTAATGCTTTAGTATGTTTTAATAGGAATTCTTTTGTATTAAATCCCTATTATTTTGGCATTGGTCTAAAACTCTGCCGCCGTAAAGTTGGTACCAGTATTGTGAACGACGATGCTAGGTGTGCCTATGTACGTATTAATCCATAGTATTCTTAACGTTTCCCACATATCTTTAGCCGATAGAGACTTAAGGAATTTGACTCCGTGAACAGAGGTTGAAAAGTAAATAACGTGAATAATAGGCTGGTTATCAAATTAAAATATATTAACAAAGATTTCGCAATTGAATTTTTTTTCAGTTTTTAATGTAAACTTGAATTTTTTAGGGACTTGGTTATACTTCTGGCAAAAATATTATAGCTTTTGAATAGCTCTTAGAGTAAAGTACTCCAGATCTTTATGCCTTACTAATTTGAGGACTTTGTATAGCTTGTCGATAGTTTGGTGATTGAAATGCTTGTGTAATTAATGTATTTTTGATTTCGTCAAGTTTAATATCGTTGCTTCTAGGCTTTGAAGGTGGAACCAAAGATGTCTCTATTTTAAGGTTAGAGGGAATTTTTGACCGCTTTTAACTAGTTTATTAGTGTTAATATCGACTTTAATACCGAGAATCTTCATATTTTTCAAGTAAATGAGGAATGAGGTAGAGGACTTAAGGATGCTAAATGTGATTGGCCTAATAATAGTTTGAATAATAGTTGTCTTGAGTAACGATAGTTGTTCGCCTGGGCCGAACTTAACTTTAGCTTTGTTAGTATTTTAACGATTGATTTCTGCGATAGTAATGTTTTCTTTTAGCAATAATATTTATTTCAAATAACTTCCTATTAAGTCTTTTGCTACCATTATATTTGGCATAATATCTTAAAACGTATAATCCGCGTAACGATTGTAAATGTTGAAGGTATGTAACGGATTAGGGTTTTGATTAAGGTAAAGATGGGGGCTTTCGTTACTTAAGCGATATAGGAAGATGTAGTTGGCTAGTTATTGGTTCGCGTTAAGTGAATTATCTTCATGTCACGTAATATTTTTCGGTATATCCTTATTATCGATAGCGATTTTTTTAACCTAGTAGTTTACTATACATTTCAGATAGTATTAGCTGGAAGTAATGTGATACTAGGCATGGTGCATCATCTGTTGTTTATTGTGTTTAGCTGGAAGGTAACGAATCGATCAATAACTAAGTTTCTTACAAATCTAATATTTCTTTCTATTATTATGACGACAGTTTTTAAGGTTAATAAATTTGTTTGGATTTTATTGTCGTTGGTACCAGTGTAGTTGTAGCTTTTAATTTTACGTTTTTGGGTTATATTTTAAGTTTTTAGGCCGCTTATATCTACGATTGATGTAGTTTGCCATTGCTTGAGCTTCTTTATCACAATCGCGAAAGTTATGAACTTAGGGGTATATATTAAGCTAATTCGACGTTGAGGTTATCGTGGTCGTAAACGAGGACCGTCAATAGTTGAAAATTCTTTTATTAGTGGCATCTAGTTGTTGTAAGGCGTATTCAAACTCTTTAACTCCCGTAATTACTGCTCATATATGTTCAAGCAGTGTGGCTTCACTAGTATGAGCCTTATCCATTACCTGTTGGCATGGCATTAATTTTTCTAGAATTTGATCGAGGACATTTATCGGACTTCTTTCTCTTTTATTTATTTATTTATTATCGTCTTTTATCTCGTCGTGACTTAGTTTTCATGGTATTGCGCAAGATAGATATCGTATTTAAAGTGGATTTTCATACTATTATAAATCTTTCGGACATTTTTACATTTGTTAAGAAGGTTAGGTAATAATTCTTAGTTTGATTTCTAAGAATTTTAGGGAAGAATGAGTGAAAACTAGAGGGGGAACCCTTTATTTATTTACAATTATTTGAAAAGTATATTATTTTCATGTTAAAAGAATTGAAAGGCTTCTCATCATACTTTTGTACGTTATTTTAAATCTTTGCGAAGTGTGTGAATTTTTTTTAGTTGATATTAACCATTTTGATAGGTTTGAGAGGAAGTTTACGATAATTGTTCTAGTAGTTGATAGTGTTTCCTGGAGTTTTCTAATTATGGTGGTAGGGGTATTTACTAGTTGCTTGGCTCGAAAGGTAAAGTCTTATGATAGGATTTGTATTTGGTTTAATTTTGTAGGCGTGTTTGCTATGAAAAGCGTTTTTTTAAGGGATTTGACAATTTTGAGGGAAATTTTAAGGGCTAAGGGGAAATAAGCCGAAAGGAGTGCTCTGAGGGATTTGACGATTTTCTTTAATTAATCTATGGATAACGTAGATGTTGATTTCTTTTGCCGTATTAGAAATTTCTACCTTCCATGTTTTACTTCCGCTAAGGGCGTATTACACATTATTACGCGGTGGTTCTAGGTTTTCAATCAGATTAATATGTTTTGTATTATTAACATGTAAAGAATTGGCACCAGTAGAGAAGTTCAACATTCAATTTAATTTAGGATTAGAGTAAGGTTCCCTAGAATGTGTTTAAGAGTCTTAGGGGTTTTTAACGCTTTTGATGTTCTTTTGTGGATTTTTAGGATGATAATTTTGAGGGTATTCTTTAAGTTGAGACAACTTAAATAGAGTTTATATTAGTTTGATTGTGTTTTTGTTTAGTAAGTAGATTTCTCGTCGGTTCAGTTTTGTTTTTTGGTTGTTTTTAACCCCTCTTTTATCGCTTTTCATATATCGATAGTTTAATTACCTAAAAACTTACGGAATGTTTGAAAGGTGAGAGCTTTACGGTTAAGTTCGTTGTTATTTTAGTTGAGGATATAGTGGTTAACGCAGTTGGTTAAGTAACCATCCGTAAAGCTTTGATTAATATTTTTTCAATAAAAATTTTGAAATAAACATTTTTGAAATAACAGGTTCGAGGGATTTGATTGCCTGTGTTTTTCAAGTTCAGCGATAGCTTTAAAATTAGCGCTTTCGTTAGCTATTTTGACGTTTTAGCTGGCGTGTGATGTATTATTTGGTGTTTTGATGTAGAAAGAGCATGTGGATTGGGCGATTTAGCGTGAAGTTGCATGGCGTAGATTTTTTAGCGAGACTTGGTAATCGTTGGTATTTTCGTATAAAGTAGCAATTTTAAAGATTGACGATCTCGTGATATAAGTGGATGAGAAAAGATTGATGTAAGAAGTGAGGTTTGGTATAGAAAGTAAGTTTCAAAGTTGTTTGTTGTTGTTGTTGTTGTTTATAGTTAAAGGTAGAAATTTTTAAGGCTGTGGAACTTAGTTGTTTTTGCAGTAGTAGCACTTGCAGTGGTATTGACCTAGCCGTTTGTAAATTTAACGATTTAAAACTTTTAGCGGTTAATCTTAACGCTTTTATTTGAGAAAGATTATGAAGAATTTTTGTTTTTTTGTGTAATGATACGTTCGTTTACTTCCAGATTGCCGTTGTAGACTGACTTAATCCAAAGGTTTTTTTTTTCACTTTCTGCCGTTGTGGACTGTAGCAGTATTATTAGAGGCCCTTTGCAAAGGTTCCTCCTTTACCTTGTAGTTGAACAAAGCGTAACCTGAAAGTAGCCTCTTTTTTTAATTATCAAATATTTTCTTAACCTAATAAGAACTGATCAGTATTGGTAGAGATTTAGATGTTGTAAAGTTGTCGATTCGATTGATCGAAGTAACAGTAGTATTGCATTGGTTAAGTGGTAGATGTATTGCTCTAGGTTTGGCGGACAGTTAGCTGGTCTGCACACTAATTTGTATAACTAATTGCTTAGATCGTACCCTAGTATGAAGTGTGCGCATACTGCACTTAGCTTGCAGTCAATACAGTAGACCCACAAAACAATACACTCAACGTGCAGTCATTATAGTCAACTTTACTGTAAGTAAAGTTGACCAACTGAACTGCAATTACTACTGTTCTAACAAGTACATTAATTTCTATGAATTCGCTAATACGAATTAGCTGCAGTTTCCCGACAGTCAACCCAAAACTTTGATACTTCTTCTTTCATCTCAATACTACACCAAAATTCTCTTCATTTGCTATTACCCTATACGCAGAAAAGAATCGCATGCTATTAAAGGAAAAACTTCAATTTGAATAAGCTAAAACAATATAATCAATATATGTGGATTCATCTATATAGAATGAAGAAGAAAATTAGAAACAGTCCAACAGTGAATACTTCTACCAGTATGATGATACACTAGTCTGGGGTGTAAATGTTATGACTCAAGAATATCGGAGGGTCAGAAAACAGGCCAGTATGAGGCTAAGCCACTAAGAACCTGATGTCCAACACATCAGGTGGGGATATCTCTTATGTCAGCAACCTTAGGGTTAAGGTTACGCACTAAGGATCATTGAGATCATGTTTCGATCCAACATGATCCAGTACTGAAGGCGTATGGAGGATTAAGGATATAAGGACATGGTCAGCACCACATAGATAGTATTTCCTTCATAGCTCTTCAGTTGTCAATCTAAGTATTCAGTCTCAGTATATTCTGAATAGCCTCACGGCTTTTGATCATTACTTGCACGGTTGCGATATTGTTCACTCAGCACCTCTGCTACCTTCTTGATAACATAAACCCTCTGACACCTTCGATATACTCACGGGTATTTAGTGTGATCATTACAGTAAATCCGATTAGTTGGTTCTATTTAGGCCACGGATATCAGTTACTCTAGTACTCAAATCATGTAACTTTTGATTATTACATCATTCCCACCATTTTTTGAAAAAGGAAAAACCCCAAGAATTTATCTCGGCTTTACTTTTATGGACTTACTCGCGTTTTTATAGACTTTCAAATAAACATATTTCATAAATATACTGCAAGTGGATTTTTACTGGAATTATGAGAGAAGTAGTAACTAAGACCGAGATTACCACAATATTAAGAGTGGAAAACCAAAACAAACCGGTTAGAAAATCACTCTCAAGAATCGCTAAAATGAACAGCTCGAATATATTTAAATACCTACGTTAATACAAGAAATTTGCATTTTTCATATAACTTAAAGGAATCGAATGAAGAAAACAAATAAGTTACTTTGTATTAGCCTTAAAATAATTTCACACTTGTTTTATCAGTATATATTATAGATTATAAAAATCCAATCAAGTGTAATATCGTTATAAATAGGGTTTATAATTCTTCATTCTGGTTGAAAATGATTTCACTAGATAGAACCAAGCTTACCTATTTTAAAGGCATAATTGTATTAATATGTGTTAAATAGTTAGCTTATATTGACACAAAAGAAAATAAATAGTTCATTGTAAATATTACCAACAATAAAAGGTGTACCAAAAAGGTTATTCTATAGGTTTTTGTTTGGTTTTAGTTTTGAGGTGAAATCAAAATTCTTTATATACTAGAATTGGTTTAAATTGGTTGCTGTTTATTTGAGTCTTTTTAAATTATGTTAATAGAAGCTTTACACTTTTGACACTATATATGTCGTTGAAAACACGATTTTTACAGTTTATGTTACAATTTGTTTTTCAATTGAGTAATGTTAGGTAAAAATTTGAAAACAAAAAACAGGGGAAATTTACACCCCCTTATGAACGAGATTCAACGCATTAAAATGAAAATTCTCTTAATCATGATATTGAAAATTATAAGTTTTAATATAACTACTTAATTATATATTGAAATCGATGTAATTTGATTTAAAACAAAACATCATTCAAAGTATGTTGTTTGATATATATTAAACCGGTTCAATGTAAATTTTCCAAGTTAACGTTTCCTTATAAACAAATACAATACCATTGCATGATTCCTAGCGAATGAATATATATATATATATATATATATATATTGTTAGAGTAGCATTTAAATGAAGTAAAGTCAAATCAACCCAACTTTCAGTATAGTTAATTGTACTGACTACAAATTGGCTGCAGTTTGTGGAAATTCATTGGAAGTGCAGTGAAGTAGATGAAAACTTCAAAGTGAGACACAGGTAAAAGCGTTGGGCTATACAAATTAATGTGAAAACCGGCTAGCGGTCTGCCAAATTGGAACTTACAACTCAATTCAATCAATTTCAATGCAGCATCAGTTACTTTAACCACAGTGATTCGAACCCACTATATTACAACGATAAAGACTTATTATCACAGATCAGTTCTTATTAGATTAAGCATAGATAAGCTAAGTAGAAGAAGAAGTTACTTTCCGGTTACGTTTTACATCGAAACGGTGGCTAAGGGTAAAGGAAAGGTTTTTGCGAAGGGCTCTTATAAGCTGTATTAGTTTTTCGCGGCAATCTATAATTTTGCGACGATATTGTTACTAAAACACCAAGAAATATTCATTAATCCTTTTTGAAAGCGTTTAGATTAACCGCCTAAATGTCTTAAGGATCACTAAGTCAGAAAATTGGTAAACGCCTAGGTTAATACTATTACGGGTACTAATATTCTAAATTTTAAATTATAAAAATAACCAAATCCTATAAGCTTAAACTTGAAACATTAACTTTAATGACAAACTTATGATTTAATTTTTTATACCATTTTTTATCCACTATACCCCTTGAATTTCATTATGATAACTGGAAAACGCGTTGAAATTAATACCATAAAAAACCTTATTGGGAAGAAAGAGATTATAACCTTCGGCATTCCCTTGGGAAATCACTACAATAAAGACTTCTAGTTTGTTTCACCTAACGAAAACTCCTTAGTAAAGCATCTTATTAACGTAATCGACTTTTATGTTTTCGATTACAACCTGATTTAAACCGTTCGAGTCTTATAGGTGTATGATAACTTTTAAAAATATTTTACGTAATGAAATCTAAATATGTGCAAGATAGTAAATAAATACGTTGAAGTTAGTTTAAAACCTAAATTCGTTAACCGAAGCATCGTCCTTTCGATAAAAAAAGAAAGAGGTTAATTTAGCTAACTCACTTGACGAGTATATAATTAACGAAAACACTTAATTTATTGTTAAAAATAAAGTTAAAAGTAAAGAGATTATTAGCGATAGTATTTTTGACGCCCTTACAAGCGTTCGTAACAATCTACTTTAATCCAGATATATTTTGAGACCTTTTTACCTATGATTAACGATACAATTCTATGAGCCATAAGGAATCAATTGACCTACACGTCGTAAGCTTTTAAGTTTACGAATCAATCAAATAAAAACCTCGACGTACCCCTTTATATAAAAAGTAGTATTACCAAGTTTCCCACAGCGGAAACCCTTCAGTTTATTTCCATTAGACTCCTTAATACGTACAGTTTTAAAAGCTAAATTACGGAAAAAACGGTTTTATATGCGAGCCTTCTATCGGTAAAACAATTAGCTCTTTCCCTATCAATTTAAGTAAAAGTAACTATTCTGCCAATTGATATTACTTGTAGTATTAGTCGAGAGATTCGAAAGGTCCCTAAAATTAATATATTACCCTTCCTCTTTAATATGTACATGAAGTAAAGACAGATTATGCGCAATGATGACGTTCGTTAACATTTAGTAAGGAAAGGAAAATTATAACAGCAAGTTATAAAACTTTTTCGACGTTAAGATTCGCCCGTTTTTAAATATTTGTCGCTGGATAAAAGTTAAATTGTTAGGTTTTTACTCTTTATTTTCTAGTATCCTTACTAGTGCAGCCGAGGATTTTTTTTTTTCGATACCTCATAAATTGTTTCTCTTTTCGTAAAATTCACAATAGATTTTAGGGTTATTTCGAATACGATATTAATCGTACAAATTATTATACCGATTGAAAATATTAAGTTGTTTTATATATTAGATTATAAGAAAAAAACAGAAAATAAAATAGATTTTTTCAATTATGTACCTAATAGGCTGATACTTTATGAAGAAGTAATGAAGAATGTGTGAATTAGTCAAAATATATTTCGTTATTCGGTTCGTTAAGTTGGTATGAGTTATAAAAAGTTCCAATACGCTTTATAATACCTGACTATCATTGCTAAAGGATTTTTTAACTAGTTAAATTTTTATTTGACGATTATCACAGAATAAGTTTCTAATTTAAATAATATATTACTCTAAGCTTTAAAGTTTAATAATGACGGGGAAAAAACCTTTTACGTATATTATATCCACCGTAAATACGTAGATCCCGGTTAATACGGTTAACAAAAAGCGTGGAACTAAGGATGTAACCAAGTTTCCTATGGAAAAAGGTATTCCTTCTTTTTAGGTTTTTAAGAGAATTAACCAAATTTACTTTCAATGTCGAAAGATGTTAGATTTACGGCAATTAATGATGTTAATTGACACGTTATACTGTTGCCTATCGCGAATACAACCGGGTAATATATAACATATACTTTTTATTTACTTTTCATTATGATTATGTCGTATGCATTAAGGATTTTTAAAAATAAAAGGTTTTAAAATGAGAAGAGTAAGTTTAAGGTTATCGGTTCGTATAAAGATACTATACCGGTTTCAAAGTAACGTAATAACAAGTTGACTACGTATTTTTATATTGTCTAATAAGTAAAAACCCTTATCGTCGATATAACGATAAGAACCTTAACTTTATATATCTTTTTACCGTTGAAAATCGTTTCGTGAAATAAGGGTTTTAAGGTATTATATTAAATACTAGGGTAACACAATATTGAATAAAATATGATTTGTAATATATCGTATTACAAAGGAATATAAATACGGTTTCGCAACTTATTTTTACGAATATTTAAAAAGTGAAAGTCGGCTTTAACCTGGGGAAAAAGCTTTGCTAAAATCGACCACGATTATTATTATCGTTAATTCTATTATTTTTTCATATTTTAGAATTCCTTATCTCTTTTCTCTATTTCCTTAAAAATATGAAAAACCTCGGCGTTAAAGTTAACGTTTAGACTAATTAATTAATTCAAATTATTGGTGATAAAAAGTTTGCACTTAACTTCAATAAAGGTATTTTAAATTTTACTCATCATAGCTACAATTAATAGTGTTAAATTAAAAGAAATCATAATTTCATCTATTATTCCGTAAATTTAATTCACAAATAACCCATAAGTTTTATAAGGTTTTCAAAGCTGATAGTTACGAAAATGTAAACTGGTTAACGTTAAAGGTAATTAAATTGTTGGTAAGGTCTAAAACCTTTGGTTTTTCGTGAAATATGGTATTCAGAAGAGTAATCGTTAGATTGGTATAGTTGTAGTAAAGTATGATCGATACAAAGAAGAGGAATCCAGAGGTGCACGCCATAAGGAAGGGCTTTTAAGCTCTCACCCAGAGCGTACCACTCTAGACCCCTCCACGCATTGCCGTTCGGTCTAGTATAGCCATTTCAGATCGATCCATGTATGATGCACTTTGCGTCTTGCAAAAGTGCAGCCTGCAGCGTAACACGTTATCTGCAGGAGTACACTCTACAATACAGTGCACTGCTATTAAGCCTAGGTTTACTGTTTATAAGTGTATATAGTAATATCTATATAGGAAATCTTTTCTTTTTTTTCTTATGTAAGGCCCTATAATAGCAATGTGATTATAAAGATTTCAATTAGTAGTTTCTGTAATGATAGTATTATTGTCGTGTTAATTACAAAAGGTTCAAATTAACAAGTTTTCATAGTAATAATATTGTTATCGCATTAATTATATAAAGTTGAAATTAGAAATTTCAGCCGGAATTAGAAATATTTAGCCGAGGTAGTAATTGTAATTCGGCTAAAATTAACAATTTTTAACCGTAGTAATGATTATGGTTCGACTTTAGTTGGTATAGCCAAATGAGGGCGATATAATTAGTAATCACGCCTATTGTGGTTTTTGATAGGGGCAATTACGTAGGTGTTATAAGGGGTGATTACGTAATGGTAATTACGCAGGGGTAATTGCGTCATTACGTATTGGGTTAGTATTGAAAGATATATCGTTATCGGTTTAGGCAAAACTTTATTTTTCTTTTTTAAAGGCGCGCAATTTAAGCTGATATAAGTCCCAATTTCAAAATAAACTTTATTTCCCTTAATTAAACAAATCCTTATAATAGGTAGTTCATTTAGTTAATACCTATATACTAACCTTTCCTTCGAACAAATACCGCGTAAAAACAGAATAATAAGGCATCGTTTGACGCGTGAATATCGACGCATCGCCGCCACTGTGGCCGCCGCTGCCGCTATTAGCCCGCCATTATCTGGTATAATATCCTTTATAGCCGTTACCCCACCACCTGCCGCCGCCGCCTTTTCCTTCTTACCGGCCTCGCCTGCCCCTGCCGCCGCCGTTACTCCTTTTCCCGCCGCCGCTACCATCCCTTCTTCCCCCCCTTTTCTCTCCACTTTCCCTAGTTTTTAGGAAAAGGAGTAAGGGGCTCCTAAGGTTATAAACCTTACCCTTTTTTTACGGGTAAAACCTATATTACCCATAGGCGCCCCTTTACGCCGTGAGCGTAGCTTAGTACAGCTGTGCTAAGGTACGTATATTTTAAGTACATCTGTTCGTAAACTTTTAGCCTACTTATAATTAAAGAGCACGAGGTGAATCTTCTTCGCCGCCTTGAGTTCCATATCGTTACGGTGCGCTGTAAGGGCTTTTTAACGCGAAAAACGTTAAAGCGGCGTACCCGGGTCCGTAGTCTTGGGTTACTAATAAATACGCTTTATGTGTCGTATATCGTATCGGCGGCCGCGGGTAAGTCCGTTAGCGATTAATACGAAAGCGGGGTTCGTTCGGCCAGTTACTACCGTTACGAATGGATTAGAAATTCGTGCGCCCCCGTTTTTGTGGTTTCATGGCCGAAGGCCGAGGCTGTGTTACGCGCCTACTGGCTCTTTGATAAGTTTCAACCGAATTCCAAATTTTTTTCTAGCAAAAATATATCGTTCAGGGCGTTCCGAAAAAGCAATCTTGGTTGTAAATAATCAAAATAAGTCGATACTAATTAGTGATAAGCGTTAACCGGTGGTTTAGGGAAATAACGGCCGCTGTCGCCGCCTGAAAACAAGGCTTATGTATATACTACGTTGGTAAGTTTAATGAAGTTATCGCACGTCGCTATAAAGAAGGTAATCCATCCCTTACGCCTTTATCTAGAGGTATAATCATTAAAACGTAAGGTTATATTCTTACTGGCGTTAATAAAGTCGATAATGGTAATAACAGTAACATTAGTATAAATTGGGAAAGCGACGGAGAGGATGATAGGGACGCGAAAGCATTGCACTTTCCATTTAATATTGGATAAATACCCCTGGGCCTGTCCGACGTACCCGGCTATATTGCAATACGTTATATAGTAATATTATGGCTTTTCATAAACCATTCGTTTATGAGTAATTTGAAATATATAAAATCTAAGAGGTAACATTCTAAAAATGGTGCGGTATCGTAAATTAAGTTAAAAGTAAAATCGGGGGTCGACGCAAATAACAGGATTAAATAGAAAAAGAAACGAATAGGAAATTCCGTAAGGTCTAGGCGTATAAAATGAAGCCCGTTAAAATGTTAGAAGCGATGCGAAATTATAAGGTAAAATAAAAGCAAAATCAGGGATCAACGCGAATGATATAATATGGGCCGATCCGAATTGGTGAAAAGTGGTGTAATAACTTATTAGGGATGTAAAACCTTTCTATTAATCCTAAAAAATTGTATACTTATTTATATAAATGTTTTTAATACGTCGTTTAGTATAACCTTAGTTATAATATCCGCCGGGTTAGATTTTCCGTCGATTTACCTTGTTTCATCGATTTTACGGCGTTTATATGACTCGCTTAAAGCCATAATATCTATTATGAAACGCTTTTCATTCGTAATACCTAAATGAACCAAATACTTATAAAGCGAAAAAAAAAAATGAATATTCATTACTGAAAGAATAAGGCGTAAACTAAAGTTGAAAATAATTATCCGGACCGTTATCGTTATAGTAATACCTGAATCGAAGCCTTTAACCATATTATAAATCTCGAAACCAGAACGTTTTTTATAACCTTTTTATATTTAGTAAAGCTTTAATGGATAACTTTTCCACGAAGTATAAAGTTGTTTCGGGCCGGTATTTCATTATTAAGGAGTAGAACGAAGCTGATTTGTGAATTGTAATTGATATTATTAACTGAGTCGTTATTAAAAATGAATAGTTTTATAATACTTATATTGAACGATACAAATTGCAATCCGCGCTTTAAATTATGTATTTATCATAGAAAACGTTTGTTAAACGCTATATATATATCGTCCATCGGGGCGGTTTGGTATTACACAGCGACTGCAAGATTAAATATCGCCTTTAATTGTATTACAAAGGTAATACAAGCGCTACTTACACGTAAATATTTGTATGCGTTTGACCGTTTTATATTATTGAAAACTATAAAGCCAACTTTATTTAGTTATCATTTTTGCGTAAGGTTTAAAATGCTGTTTCTAAAAGTAATAGTAACTTTATTAAAATAGATTATATAGTTTTCCGTTAGGTAAGTTTTGGATTTCGCTTTTAAGCTGGCCTCTAAAAGTTTTCTTTTTTTAAATACAGAAAACGAGATGTTATATAACGTTAGAATATCGTCCGTTTATATGCTTTTTAATATAAAGCCTTTCGAACGGGCTATCAATATCAATAAGTACATGTTAAAGGTAAAGTTAGTTATTTCGAGTCGTTTTATACAAACTCTTAAATAAGTGTTATATTAGTAAACATCGGATGTAGCTAAGCTGTAAAATGGTTCTATAATACGTAAAATCGTTCCAGGCGGATGGTATTACCTAAGATCTTTTAATATGTCAGCGTAGATTCATCGTTTAACCCGTTTTGTAGATTATGTATATATCTATATTATATTTCAAAGCTTGATATACAAGTTATATGGTACGTTAAGGGAGGCCGCACATATAAAAATTAAATGGTAATTAGTCTATTGTAGTATAAACGATTTCGTTATAATATTCATTTTACTTTCATCGTTATATATTTTAACGATTAGACGAATTTGCTCATAAAGTTTTTCGGTTTCATCATTAACTTAGTAAATGAGGCGGGTTAAAAAATTCTTATGGTTATCGTATATAACCGGGTCAAAACATTCAAAACGAAATATGCCTTATTCGATTAAGCCTAAGATTTTCCTTTAATTAAATTATTCAAATAAAGTACCTAAGATGATAATAATACCCTTATAACGGAGTTTTAAGCTGAACTCGCGGTTTGCCATTTTTTTAGGTAATAAAAATATCCGTGGCGATGTTTCCAAGGCGTTTTTTGATTTTCGAACCAAAGGAGCAGCCTCAGCGGCGATGATTTGGTAAAGTCAATATAAATGGGCCGCTTTTATCTAAAGGGGTCGGGTCGAAATCGTATTTCGGGGGTAAAGTTAAAGTTAGGATCGGTTGAAATTAGGTCCTTTAAGGGGTGTCTCGTTAGCGGTTTTATTCGTCTCATGGTTTCAGGCCTTTTTTTCACCTTTTTTTTATATTCGCGTACCATTATTCAATGAAACGAACTTATATCATTCGGTGAATTAACGAGCTTATTATAACCTTTAAACCCGTTAATTCTCTAAAGTTTAATTTATTTATCTCTCGTCTTTTAAACCAAAACTTTAAATTATAACAGTAAATTCAAAACGTTAGTTTTACATGGACTATTCCATATAGCCAAGGTTTTAAACACATTGTTTTTCGCCTGTTGGGATCGTAATACCGCCATAGATTTTTTCACAACATTAACCCTTTGTATTATAAACGGTAATAATGCAAAGTTTATGTAGATCCTCGGATAAGTACTAAAAACAAGGAACGTAGAGATAAACCTACTCGGGCCAAAAGTGTTATTAACGAAGTTAACCGTTATTTAAAAGATAAATTCCTTAAAACTAATACCTTTTAGATTTTTCGATAATACTATATACTCTTTCTTAAACAGTCCGTTATATTACTTACACTTTTGAATATCCTATAAGGCTTTTACTAGAATTTACCTATATTCGTTGCCGGTTATCCGAACCTTAATACGTTATTCGGTAAAGTCGAAGGCCGTATTAACGTCGTATTTAATCCAGTTTAGGGGTTCTAGGTAAATGTTAAACCAATAATTAACTAAAACGTCCTAATAGTTTATAACGAAAACGATTCTTATAAATTCGTAGACTTCGAATAATATTGCGGCGTCGACTATATAAAGAACCTGTTAACTATTTAAATATATAATATTAATAATTACTTTGTTGTTAACGTCTATATTATTTTAAAGGTGGAATTTAAACCGTTGTAAGGCCTTTAAATATAACCAACACTTATAATAAAACTTGTTAATAGCTTTAAATATTTTTCCCTTTATTCATATAACCTACGACGTACAATGAGCTTAACAGGCGTTTTGTAACCGGGTATCCGAAGTGTCGGTTTAAAGTTCGTAATTCCGTTTAATTTAAGTAAACAACCTTAATTATACGTATTTCTAAAACAACACAAATAGCGTAATTTAAGACGGAGCGATACGGATACGCTATGTAAGTCGCGAATAAATTGATCAATCGTATTTCGGACCTTAATTTGTAACTTCTTTATTTTAGCTCATAAAAGCAAAAATAATATTTTACAGTCTATTACGTAAAACTTCATCGGTTCGAAACGTGTATTTACAACGACTATTTCGAGTAATAACCCTTTGCATTAATTAAATAAAATATTTCGATATTGTCCTATTCGGTTTAGCTAAAACTTCGGGAATTTAGCCGTGGACGCGTCGAATTCCATTTTCCAGCCGTTAAAATTTCGGTTACATCAGTGTCAGGTATAATACCATAAAACCTATTTCCATATTTTTTTAAAGAACGTAAATTACGACGCCAGATAGGCGTTAAACACTTTGTTTACATAGTTCAGGGCCATAATATATATAAAAAAGGCGTCTTATAGGATGAAGAAGATGCATTAGGCGTTTTTATTGTCGTGGATTGATAGGTAGATATTATTATACTTAAAATAATTTTGTCTGGATATGTCTTCGTAAAGATAAGCGTTCAATCCGTTATTTATACCTTTGTATTCGGTTATATATACTCCAAAATTAACCTTTTATCCGATTTTTAAATATATAATCAGTTGAAAATTATCGTTTAATTCGAATTTACTCGTAAACAAGGTAGTTTATAAACTAGCAACCAACTTTATCGTATATAATACACCGTTTTTATAAACTAGCGGGACTTTGTATACCTTTTCGTAAGTATTATTGTAATCGCGACGCGTTTTTTCCATTTTCGAACGATTATCCCTATCTTTCATTACTAGGGTTTCCTCCTTAATACCTATACTTTAGGCGTTCGGTTTGCCTTAAATAAAGTTTAGAATTTCGATCCAAACCGTGGTAAATAATTTCGGCAAAGTCCGCTTCAATAATTTTACTTTTGCTTTGAATTTTATTAGCTTCAAATACTAATACGAAACTCGTTTATAGGCATATAATGGTTTCAAACGATGGTTTAAAGCTTATATAAAAGGCTTTGAAATTCTTTTTAAATTTAAAAAGTGTAAGGTCGAAATCCATGTTTTTGCGACAAGCTTCTGTTATTATTAAAATCAATAGTTTTTTTTGGGAGGGGTTTAAGGGTTGCTTAACACTTTCGAAACTTAGTTAATATAGCAGTAAGGATTTCTTATAGGTTTTGATCGGAATTTTCCTATTGGTTTTTTACGGATTTGCAAGTCGTATAAATTCAATCCTTATCATGAAGTTCTTAATTAATCTTCGTATTCAAATAGAATTTAAAGCGATGATAATACTTTATAAATTAATTTACTTATATAAGGCGATATATATACTTTTCTTTCGACTTACCCGGATGATATATTAGGTCAAATAATATATAATCGTAATAATTCAATATTTAGATTTTTATATATAATAAGTATCGTTTATATTTTATTATTTTATATATTGTATAGTTCACCATTATAGTTTTCCTCATTTTCCCAAAGCCTAACGAAGTTTTCAAGCTTTATAAAATCGCTTCTATTAATAAAAAAGCGATATGGTGAGTGGTGGCAGTAAAGGTCATAGTTAGCGAGTATTATTATGTAGGGTACGTATTAGTGTTTTTCGCTACTTATCAATTTCTGAGGCGAGTTATTCTTTATATTTTAGCCGATTCTTTTATAGTTCATCGGGTTATTTTCGGTATTTCAGCCGATTTCGTTATAACTAAACAGGCTATTTCTATAGTTTAGGGAGTGGTTTAGTATTCGGTTTTATTTCATAGTATATACCGGTATAAAGGTGTATTATACTTGTGTAGTAAATAAAGATTGTGGTTGCTTTTTTCTCTCGGGGCTTTTACTTTTAACTTAGGGTATAGATGTAGAATTAGGTCGTTTTACGTCTTTTCCCTATCGTTACAACAATAGCCTTCTTCATTTCGTAAAATAATACCCCTTTACAGATTCCCTTAAGTACAAATCTGAATCTTTCCAATCCGGTACGCCGATAAGTTACATTATTTCGAATAAGGCTTTTATAAGGCGGCTATTTCTATCCCCAGGGGTATTAATGCTTTTCATTCGTAATTAAATCCGTAGAGCTTTGGCAATAACAATATTTACTATTTTCTACATATCTAACGTCCAATTCAAAAGCTTTTCGTAGAAATTATCCAGTAAGTTGGGTTCTTAAATTTTCTCCTCTTAATAACGAAATATTATGATCAAAATGTATATATTTTTGATATAGGGTTTTAGTTTCTTAACTGTCGAATCGATAGTGTTATCCTAAAGGCTCAGGTCGATTTCTTATATCATAACCTTTATAATTCCTATATGTTCGACCAGGAGGTCGAAGTAAGTGTTGGACTCCTTTAATATTGTTGGTTTTATTTTTATAACTATAGACTTCCGGGGTTATTGAGGATAGTGGTTTCCGTGCGTACTTGGTATGCTAAAACGGTTTAAGTTAGTGATTTCGGGCCGTTATTAGATTCAGGTACTTATAAACAGCAAATACGAAGTAAATGAAATGATAAAAATAGTTAAAATAGAGTTTATCAACGTTGTTTGGTATAAATAAATTATAAATAATACTTGAATAAAACGTAACCATAGATTGATTAGGCGTTTTGAATTGATTTTATTAACGTTTGGTCATATTATATTAACTCAATGGTTGAAATAACTTTAACGTTATAAGTACTCAACTTAGGATTTATAGGATTAATGTAGGTTAACTTGGAATACATAGGGTAAACGTAAAAAAGGTAGGTAGGGTAAAGGGAATGTAATTGTGTAATCCGGTGTTTAAATCGTATCCAATAATCGGTCCGGATTAGCGTGTCGTAGCTGAACTTGGTGAAGTAAAAAGTTAAATTAATTTATACATAACCGCTTTTACTAAAGCTATTAGTTCAGATAATATAAATATAACTATTTTTAAATTATAAGAGAGGTTTGAATTATCGAAAATCAGATAGTTTTTAATTAAGGGTTCCTAAACTTGGTGGTTTCGACTTACCTAACCTGATACATGATAGAACGCTCTCCATGAGGTACCTGGGTACGTTAAAGCGTTAAATAAGGGTTAATGGTAACGTACCTGGACTTTTAGTAAATAAAGCGCTAAATAAGGGTCAATAATATAGTACTAAAGTTGTCTTTTTTAAAGTTATTTAGTCTTTATTGTCTTTGTATACATTGGTGTGTAACTCTTGTATTAACAAAGTGTTAGAGTATAAATAGTTGGGATCGTTACAATATCTCATTCTAGGTAATTAACTTCATTCCCCCTAGGTTTTTTGTAATTGACCAGGTCAGCTACTAATTAGTGTTGGTAATGTTTGAAACCTTTGGTTTTACGTAAAATAAGGTATTTAGAAAATTGATCGTTAGATTGGTGTAGTTTTAGTAAAAGATAATCGATATAAAGAAGAGGCATCCAGATGTATACGCTATAGGTGAGGGCTTATAAACCCTCACCCAAAGCGTACTACTCTAGACCGCTCCACACATTGCCGTTCGGTCAAGTATAGCTATTCCAGACTGATTCATGTATAATGCACTTTGCATCTTGCAAGAGTGCAACCTGCAGCGTGATACGTTATCGTACACTCTGCAGGAGTGAACCCTGAAATATAGTGCACTGTCACTAGACTTATGTATACTATCTATGAGGGTATATAGTAATATCCACAGACATAGCTTTATAGCCAATACCAAACATATTTCTGAAACTCTCAAAGATTTAAGTTTATAGTAAAGAAACATTGAAACTTTAATTTCAAGGTTTTCGTAAACGTATTCTACTTGGACAGTAAGCTAATGCTCTACGTTATCAATTTGATTACGGCTTTTCCCGGCGTTAAGTTCCTTAGAACTATTACGGCGAAGAAAAAGTAAAAAGTATGACATACTTTGTAAATTAATATATACCTTAGGTTATGAACCGTATTAGTTTACGATACGAGTATTAACTTTGTTACGATGAAGTTCCCAATTAATATTAAATCGATAAGTATTGAATGTAGATAAGTCCCTTTTAAGGATTATTAAAGTATCTGTATGGTCGAAACGGTTTACGTTTTTTTCTAGAAATGCTTATAATATCCTTATTATGGAAAGCAGAAATTTAACAAACTGAAACAAATTAAATTGCGGTGAAGGGTTTTAACGATAATATGAACTTCAAAGGTTTTATACCAACTTTACTAGTATTTAGGCCTTCATTATATATAACAGCTAAGTTGTTACTATCGTTAAATACCTAAATACATACTGTCGTATATACAAAATACTTGAAGGGATTAAAAAAGAAATCGGTACACCGTTAAGTTAACGACGCCCTCAATACTAAGAATAGATTGTTAATAATAAACTTATTATTTTTACCATTTTAAAATAAAGTATTTACGTAACAAAAACCAGATAAATGATATAAGCTGCATAACATATTCAATATTACTTTCTTTAACGTAATAGTTCATAATACTAAAGGCCTTACTATTTTGCGAATTATATAGGTAAAGTTTTATAAAGTATCTCCTTAATGAAATAAATATTTTAACGTCGAAAACTCTCGAGTTAAACGAATTGATTAATATAATTCTCCTAAGACGATCGTAAATTAATTAATAAAACGTCGATAGCGTGAAAGATTACCTAAAAGAAGGATATATATTAGAAAGGATGACGGTAGCAAGTGTTGTGAGCCTAAAAGGGTGTATATAATGATGTAAATGTTTTAAAAAGAAAAGTATAACGGAAAACTTACCGTTAACTTACGTATTAAAAGTACTATTAATATATTGAATAAGTCTTATAATGAAGGCAATTTATTGATAATGAACGGCTTTTCTATATGAGGGGTTATGGAAATTATACCGCTAACGTAATTTAAAGGCTAAAACTTTTTTCAATTTAAGAACAATTTTCAAGGTTAAACGTAAAACCACGAACCAGTTATATGAAAAGTTAAATCTTATCGTTTAATAATACGATTATAAAGCTAAAACGTTAATCTTTATTCAATTATTCATAACCCGAAAATAATTAATATTTTAATCGTTGTAAATACTATTGATTTAACTATTGATGAAGATGATGAATTTATATATAGTAACCGGGATATAACGTAAACGTATGTGTAATTTATAATTAATTTTTAGTGGGTTATATCGTTAAAATCAGCTAAAAATGAAAGGACAAATTTCCGATTAGGAAGATAATGCATTATATTAAACCATTGTAAGAATTAACCGAAATAGCTGTTTATTGGTTTTTGACGTATTAAACGTACTTTGAAACCGTTTGAGTATAAAAAATGTAACATTTAACTTGTTTTTATTTGTTACAAGAGGTATTGGTATAGTATTAATTGCAGTGAAATAGGTCAAATTTACTTACAATAAACTTGACTATACTGAACTGAAAGTTGAGCGTATTGCTTGGTGTAGACTTACCGCATTGGGTGTAAATCGAGTGCTGTACGCTGCACTTCACTTTAGGGCACGGGCCAAGCAATTAATCATACAAATTACAGTGCAAACCGGCTAGCGGTATGCCAAACCTAGAACAATACATCCACTACTTGACCAATACAATACTACTATTACTTCGACCAATCTAATTGACAAAGTTTCAACGATCTAAAGACCTGCTAATACTGATTAGTATTTATTGGGTTAAGAACAGATTGGATGATTAGCAAAAAAGGCTACTTTCTGGTTGTTATGCTTTACATTAAACGATGGCTAGAGTAGAGGAAAGATTTTTGCGAAGGGCCTCTACTACTTCGCTAGTTTTCACGGCATTTTTAAGTTAACGACGGTATCACTATCGAAAACTCTAAGAAATCTTTATTACTCCTTTTTAAAGGCTTTGAGATTAACTGTTAAAAGTTTTAAAGTTCGGCAAGTGAAAAAACAGCTAAGTTAATATTACTAAGAGTACTACTATTATAGGAAGAACAACTAAGTCCCTACGCCAAACAATCTATAACAAAAAATAACCTTCGCCTTTTGGCACCAATAAAGATCTTCGACCTTACCGTTTACTCCAAACCTTTACCCCTACTTCAATCTTTTCACTTCCCCCACGTTAATTTAATCATTAAGTTCGTTACTTTGAGTGAAAACACTAATTCACGCTAAGAAAGTCACGTCGCGCGACCCAACGCTAAGTCGCTAAGTTTCTATGTAACTTTACGTTAAAACACTAAGCCTTTAACTCCAAAATTACCAAGTCACTCGCACTATACGTCCTATATAAGCCACAACGTCAAGATAGCTACCGCAAGCCCTTAATTTTAGGCTATTACCAATCCCGCCTGGAAAGAACAATCAAAAACCTCGAAATAGTTTTTTCTAAGTTTTATAACCACAGGTTTTGGGGACACGAAGTCGATGAAAAATCAACCGAAAAACACTTAACTAACTTCGTCTTCTACTATATCTTAAAATATGATAGCGATAAAGATCCTAATCACGTTTTTCGCAAGTATCGCGAATTATTTAACGACTAGATTGTTAATATGTTGAAGGCAACTTAAAAGACCATTCAGTTTAAATTATAAGCTAAACTTGAACTCTCAAGGATTTTCGTGTTAAAAGAAAGTTTTATTAAACTGGCGGAAAATCTTTTTTAAGTTGATCTAGCTTGAACAATGCTCTTAAGGCTCACGGCTTAAAAGGAAGCATGTTAAGGAACCTTAACTCCCTTACAAACGATCTAAAGGACCTCCTCATTACTTTCAGCTAAGTTAAGCCTTTTTATGCGCCGGCAATAAGGAATCTATTAACCTGCTCGGCGGCTTAACACCCCTACGTAATAGCGCGGAGTACGCCTTTAACGGAGGTAGATCGGGTGAAGAAAAGGCTGCCAACGCCGCCAGAGGTATTAACGTCGGCGCTTTACACCAATTAATTAAGCAAGATCATCAAATCTTTTAGAGTTGTCAGGTACCACCCCCCTCTAAATATTTTACTTAAAGCCGTCAAGCCCTTTAAAAACCTTCCCCTTAACTCAGGATCCCCTATATACGGGAGCCCATTACAGATTCTACTATAGGACTTTACGCCTCGGGCCAGGCGACTGGCAATTACTCTTAACATTGTACCTTGAGAGCTTTAAGGTTTAAATTTTCAAAAAATACCATTTAAAACTAGGATAACTATCGTAACCTTCAGCCAAAACTTTTCAAGATGATTAATATTAACTATAAACTACTTACAGATTTCGCCAATATTTGAAACGACGTAAAAAATTATAACAGAATGCTTTACAACCTTTTCGATATTAATATAATACCCTTTCTAAATATTTACAAATAGATAGAGGTTTACCCTTTAGGTTTTCACTTACCGTTTTCCGGAATCCTTATAAGGTATGCTAAGGACTATTACCTAACCTTTTTTAATAAAGCCACTAAGTTCCGCGAGATCTACGACGGTATAAATAGCTACTTCGAGTACAATGTTGACCTCGTCCAATACTATACAGATTGTGCTACTATGCAGTGGATTATAATAATAGCAAAAAAGAAAAAAAAAAAAAAAAAAGGAAACATTCTTGGATATTTTCAACCAAATTTTTGAAAAGCTGATGTTATGTCAAAAATCAATGGGAAAAGCCTACGTTAGCGAAGACACTTTGCAAATAGGTACAGATAGTAGTCACGGGAGTTAAAGAGTTTAAATACACACTATAACGCCCAGATACTACTTATGAATGCTTATTTAACCAATTTCGCTTCTCGTTTACCACTATGATGGTGCGTATACTAAACTCGTTTAATATATACCCCTAATCCGACAAATTCCTTAACGTAAATGAAAAAAACCTTGAAATATTTAATTACGTTGACTTTAAGTGCGGTTATGGACACCTATAACACCTAAGTTCTAGCCTATTGACCTCGGCCCCAGACTTGAGGCAATAATCACGTTAGCACCAATAAGGCCAAGATCTAGGCGAACCTGCTAACCGTAAGCATTATCGTTGTAATAGTGGTAAGAAATGTTGGATTTGAGGCAAGTTTGGCTGTTAGTTCACTTAACACCCCCCAGCTGAACGTAATAATAGGAAGGCAGTATATTACGCCCAATGCCCCACTGCTTTTAAATAGGACTACTTGAATCAAATCGTAAACTTCGAGGGCAACAAGCTAATTAACGGCGCTAATGCCCCTAAACAAATTAAGCAATACGAAAATACCGCTTTTGATACGGCTTAATAATTAGCCGACCACGCCTTTTTATATCGTTTAGATGGTAAAAACCCTTACTTTTACCTTAACCAAGCTCCTGACCCCTTATACACCTTTTATTCGCGATTTTTACGCGGACTATACGTTTTAAAGTATTATATCAGACATAGTAGCAATAATGTACTTAATAAAAGGCTATTAATAATATATAGCATTGCAAAGGGAAAGCATTATAACCATTAAAATCAATCTTTACGATACTGGCAAAGTCAAAGTTAACTTTAGACTAGGTAAACAATTATCGTCATTAGGGATAACGGTAGTTTAAACTATTATAAGGGTAATTACATTCCACATCCTTAAGTTCCCTACCCCTTTTCTTTTTGGTTTAGAGGATATAAAGACTTTTGGCGTTAACTTCGACGTTAACGCAGATGAACTGGTTAAAAACGGCTAGATATTTCCACTCGCCTTGAAGTGAAGTTACCTATGATTTCATTTTTAAGGTCCGGAAGCAGTGGTTTTAAACCTGACGGAGCCGGAAATACGTTAATTACACCGGAGATTTGACCATATAGCCGTTGACAGGCTATATAAAATCTTAAACTCTGTAGGGAATAAAGATGTAGAATATTTTATCTTAAAAGCTATTAAAATGCTTTATTACTATTGCTAAATATATACCTAAGCCTTTCGGAAATTTAAGTTTATATAAAAAATCGATAAAAACTTCAATTTTAAAATCTTTGCCGATATGTTTTATTCAAATGATAAGCTTATCCTTTTTATCGTTGAATTCGTAACCTGTTTTCACGGACTAAGGTTTTAAAATCCCTTTCGGCAAAAGATACGTAAGAAACGTTAAGGATATTGTAAATTGATATATATCTGAGCCTACTTAACATCGTCGTCTACGATAACGGTATCAACCTTTCCATAACAAAGTTTCAAAGAAAATGCCAAAATAATAGTTATATAGTATAAATAGGCACCTGAAAAAGCCTATTAGAGTATTGGAAAAGTTGAGAGGGTATATACCCTATTTCACCGAGAGTATAATATCCTTACGTTAGAAATTAAAAGCTTTACGTATTCTTAGACACGTTTACAAATGGCAGTAAAAGGCTTAAATAATATTATGGGCCCTAACGTCTTAGTACCAATGTTATTAGTCTTTGAAGAGTACCTACGCTTGACAAGTGAATCTCCGCCTTCAGCAAATACTTCAAAACGTATTACGGCCTATAGTAAAACTTTAAGGGAGTTACGAAGAGAATCGGTACGCCGCCAAATTAATAAGGCTTTTAATATTAAAAACAGCCTTATAATCATCGAGTTATTTGCTTTACTATTGTAAATTGAAGTTCTTATATGGCGGAAGCCGGGCAAACAGAAGGGCTTATATAAGATATTAAGTATCACGAATTTTGAAGTGGTTGTTAAAACTGTTAACGGTTTTATATCTTTTCGAATTACTTAGATTATGCTCTATATTAGCGCTATTTACGATGAAAAACTTTAAGTTAAAAGATTAAGTTAATACGAACCTTTTTCACCCGTTATCGATAAGCCGATAAAACGCTGCTGGCATGGACAACCCTCGAAAAAGAAAAAGGTTAAAGAGGAGACATATATACCGGGCCGTATTTACAATACTACCTAGTTAAGTAAGAAAGAAAAGAATAATAAAGACTCGGCATTGAATCTTCGAATATAAGGGATTATTAAAACTTTTGGAAAACCTTTTGAGAAAAGTAATAAAGTTTCGATTAAAGGTTTATTAACTCGAGGGGTTATTTAATTCGTGTTAAATACCGATTTTAACCTTCAAAACCTTAACATTACGATTTTTAAGTCGAGGATTATCTATGACGTTAAAGGTAAGACTACGGGGTAGCCGTACAAAAAGTTACGGCTAATCTTTTAGAGATATAGCGATAAAGGAAAGGATTGAATTCTTATGTAATCGCTAACGATTTAGAAAATAAGCCAACGCTCAATAGTCGGTTTGGTAATAAGTTTCTTAGTAAAAATTCAAGGTAAATTTATGTTTAATAGCCGAGATATAACGAAAGCCTATACGTAGTTAGTATCGAACCTATAACGGATCGTATTATTAAAATTAGTATACAAATTACGTGTTATTTATCTTTCAAAAACAGTAATACAGTATATTAAACCATTATACGGGTTGGTTAAAGTAGGCGTTTATTCGTTTTTAATTTACCAGTAGAATTTCAAGGCAGGATTGGCAATAAAATCTTTAATATACGACACGTACTTATTGGTAACATAAGAGAAAGACTTTAACGTAGTAGGTATATAAATTAACGATACCCTTTTAGCTAGAACGGCTAGCTTCATGACATGAGAATAACAAGCGATTAATGACTTTAAGTTCTAAAATTATAAACTAATAACTACGTTAATAAAAGGCAGTTGATTTAACTTTAATGAATTGTGAATTCGTATACTTCATATTAATACCGGCCTTAGATTTCGTTAAAAAGGCTGGTGCACTATTTTGGTTATGATTTATAAAACTAATATGGCTAAGACCGAAAGGTACCTTAAATAATATACCCATGACATCTATATTATTACCCTCTGTTAGACAGAAATATTATACCGCCTATTCATCGCCTCAAAAGTATAAAAACCAACGGATAAGGACTTTAACCGGTTAAATAAAAGGTTAAAGTAATAGATACGAAACCTGGACCGCTGGATTGATATGGTTTCAATCGAACTGTCGAGGACTGAGTTGATAATCTTTACGGACGGATCCTTTATGAATAACACCGACTTATCTTTATAGATAGGCTTTCTAATAACCTTCGTCAACGAAAATAGGCGGGAAGACCAATTTAGTATTATCGGTAGCCTAATTTAATAAACCTTCGTTAAATATAAAAGTATTACACGAAGCGTATTGGACTCGAAGGTTTACGGTATAATAGCAGATTGTAACGTAGTTATGACATTGTGGGAAACACTTAACCTTATTAACATGTAGTTAACAATTACTATTATCTCAGTGGTAATCTATAACGACTTATAGAGACTTTTCGAATGCCTTTCGAATTTCGGAACCACTAGTAAAAAACGCCTGATAATCGATGTAATAATACTTCGTAAAGCTTACGAAAAGAGGTAGATTGAGGAGTTCCGATGGATCGATTGCAAATATAACCTTATTAACTTTATGATGAAGGTATCGCCAAATAAGGCCCTAAAAAGGTTTCTAAATAATAATAAAATAACTATACGTATTGAGGACTACGTTAATAGGCCACCCGGAAAACCCAAGTTACGTAACGGCAATTAGAGATATAGAGGCAAACTAAAAGACTGCTAGGGAGTTGACGATACGGATTTATTTAATTAGTACGGTTAAAATGGAGGCCTGTAACAGAGTGAAGACCTGAAAAAGTTTGTGGTGGAAAATCCTTTTGTGGGAGTTGATAAACTTGGACCTCGGAGCAACGGAGCAATTGAGGTCAAATGGGGTCAATTTTCATGTAATTGGGTGCAATTTAGTATAAAATTTAATTGGAATCAACAGGGGTCTCTCTAGTTGATGAGGAGACAATTTAGTAGTAACTGGAAAAGATTGGTTAGCCACATTAGCATACGCGTACAAACTAAAAAGCCGCTAGTGTTGGAATAGTATTACATTTAGTGTAGTAGGTCAACTGTACTTGCAGTAAAGTTGACTATACTGAACTGTAAGTTAAGTGTATTGTTTGGTGTAGACTTACCACATTGGGTGTAAGTTGAGTTCAGTATGTTTCACTTTACTCTAGGGCACGGGCCAAACAATTGGCCATACAAATTATAGTGCAGACCGGCTAACTGTCTGCCAAACCTAGAATAATACATCTACCACTTGACTAATGCAATACTACTGTTACTTCGACCAATCGAATCGACAACATTGCAACGATCTAAAGACCTACAAACAAAAGGTAAAGATTTTAGTATTGTAGAAATATTAATTAACGATACTTTTTCCCATGGAAATACGGGTCTTTAACAGTATGATAACGTAGTATAAAAAATTGGTTCTTTGAAGAGAATGAGCTAATTAAAACGTTAATTAAAGGTATAGAATTTAACTTTAATAATTCGTTAATTCGTAGTTATGGTATTAAAGTTATAAGAGAAATTTATATTAGCTTACGGCAAAGAAAGAAAGCTACAAGCCTAACAACTAACGACTATGCATAAGGCCAACGACGTAAAATTATAAAAATATCGAAAGTAAAGGTTTTTCTAACTTATATTGTTATATTATGTAAACCGAATACGTCATAAGACTTGTTCATTACGACGGAAGTATGAAATATATAAAACGAAAACTCCAATAGATTAAATGAAAGGATTTGGTGATAATTGGATTACACACAAAAAGGAATTCACATAATTACGGTAAATTTAACGAAAATAAAACTAATAATTTTTACATATAAGTTATTCAATAATAATACTAACCTTATGTCGTAAATCAGGGTTTTTATAATATTGGTTAATAAGGAAATGTTTTAAGGGCAATTTATAATGACCAGAAACCTTATATACTAGATATTTGTCAAGTATGAAATTATAATACAAAACGTATGAATTTTGAGAGTTTACGATATAATAATAGGTTTTAATATCGGTACAGTTATTAAAGATACGTTAAAAATCATTAAAAAATGATTAGAATTGTTTCAATTCCTATAATAATGTATATAAACTTTCCAAGCTTTTATGAATGCTTATTGAGATTAAATTCAGTTAATAAAAATTTTAATAATGAACGTAATGACTTTGAAAAAGGTATACGAAGCCCGTGAAATCGACAAGTTCCGGTAAATTAACGTTAAAGATAACCCTATTAACGTTATAACCAAGACTATGCTTAATGACGATTTAAAAAGGTTTGTAAATAGCAATACATTAATTGTATGAATCAAGTGCTACATAAATCACCCGGTATATGATACGGAGCAACAGGGATACCCTAGTAAACTTAAAAATTGTTAGGTTAATAGTAGCGATAATAATAGCCAAAGTAATGGTATTGCTAATAGGTTAAATTACTGGCAAAATGTACGTAAGTAGTAAAATACGTAATGCATATAGGTTTGTGGCAAGAGATTTGTATACGGGAATCAAAGAACAAAAAGCTTGGAGGTGGGAAGTAAAATTCCGTAATTAATGTAATTTTAATGCAGATTGATCGGAATTAACAGGGGTTTCGCTGATTAATTAAGGAGGGATTTTAAAGTCTGCTATTAATTGATAGCAAGCTATGCTAACATATAGGTATAGAATAAAAAGCCGCTAGTGTTAGAATAATAGTTAAATATAGTAAAGTCAAGTTAACTTAATTGTCAGTTCAGTTGATTATACTAACTGCAAATTGGCTGTAGTTTGTGGGATTGTATTGAAAGTGTAATGTAGTAGGTGCACACTTCAAAGTAAAGCATAAGCCAAAGTGTTGAACCATACAAATTAATGTGCAGACCGGCTAGCGGTTTGCCAAACTAAGAATTTACAATTAAATTCAACCAATTTCAATGCAGCACTAGTTACTTCGACCAAGGTAACTCGAATCGACTATGTTGTAATAATAGTAGCCTACCAATATATATAAATAATGTAAAGGGTTAAGAAAATTAGTAAAGTTGACTGAATTTTCTTTACGCCTATTATATGTAAATAAAATATTAATAGGGAATTGGATGCATTCCAAATAGTGTAGTATTTATTAATAGAAAATGAATAAAGGGTTGAGGGAGTGGACCACAGACGGAGGTCTTATCTAGCTCACGCTGATGACTAAGCCCGTGGAGCCTGCCGGCTACCACATCGAGATCCCTCTCAAAGCCAATCTTGACGGGGCATCGTGACCAGCAGTGCCAGACAGCCACAATGTCGGGCATGATCGACCCCCAGATCTTTGAGGAACTGAAGGCCAAGATCGACGTGGATACAAAGGCCAAGGACGAACTCAACCAGATTGTCCAGAAGCTCGAGCGTGATGTCGCTTACACGCAGGGGCTGCTCTCACGGGTTCACTCCACCTCGCGGGCGTCGTGTATGCAAAAGCTGCTCTTGCTCACTCCATGCGAAGACCATTGCGTACTGACGACACGGCATGGCAGATGCCACCTTCCTGAAGCAGGTCGAAGCATCCATCAGCTTGCAGCTCGAGGACGTTGCCGTGCTGACCACTGCGGCCAACCAGCACCCCTACTACAAGTGTGTACGCATACCATGCTCTGGTCATCGAGCATGGACTGACCATGAAACAGGTACAACTTCAAGTGGACCAAGTCGGTACAAGATTCCATCCTCACCGTGCTACTGGATGGCTGGCTGGGTGGCAACCTCATCGGCGAGGGCAGGGTCGGACGGTTACTGACTCTCGAAGAGGTCGGACAGATCTTCAAGGGTACGTGGAGCTTCCTGACCTGACACCCAATAGAAACTGACATGTTGCCCAGTGCCCGTGAACGTCAAGGACCGTGACGAGTTCCACATCACCATCGAGGAGTACCTGCTGGCCATCCCCAGTCTGACGGACGAGTTGTCTCGGCTGGCCGTCAACTCGGTGACCATGGGCGACAACGAATTTGCTGTTAAGATCAGCAACTTCATCAAGGACATCCACGCCGGCTTCCAGCTGCTCAACCTCAAGAACGACCAGCTGCGCCGCAAGTCGGATGGCATCAAGTACCATGTCAAGAAGGTCGAGGATGTCGTCTATGACCTCTCTCTGCGGAACCTTATTCCAAGCTCGGTTACATCGTGAAGGAGAGCCGAGAAATGGCTTTCTAGCAACGGATGGGGCAAAGTTCCGGGGTGGGAACGGGGATCTGGCACTGTATACAGTACAGTAGCAGTATACATATTTGCGGTCCTTACAAACTAAAAGAGGTTTACTCCGTATCTCTTTACAAGGATAACGAACGCCTGGCAGGAGAAAGAGAAGGGATATAGGATTTCATGGTACAACGAAGTATATTAAGAGCGGCAATTTTAAGAGTACTGCTAAGCCTTTTGAATACAGTTACTTACTATTTTTATAAGCAAAGTATATAACGTTTACAGTTGAAATTTCTTTTTCGTATAACGAGGATATAGTTTATAATGTATAATTAATGTAACAATATATTATCACTAAACATATCATTTCATATGCTTCGTTTGATACAAATAGTATTATTGTAATATTTTTAGTTTATACCCTTAGGGTTGAAGAAAATAATATGCTAGTACGTTGCATTTTTTTTGTTTTCTTGTAAACAATTGAAATGTTTTCTATTCGTAGTATCTTCAAAAGAATCGAAAATTAATCATTAGCAAAAAGTTTAGTAAAGTTGTTAACAATATTATTAATAATCTTAATCTTTTGGGAAATTATATAATTATTAATGACTCAATCGCAAATGAATTCAATATTTTACCGGTAGTGTTATAACTTTACATTGATTTTTTTATGTAATACCAACCATATTAAACTTGTATTATCTGTTAAAATTGTTCGTGAATCATGAGGTATTACTTGCACTGTTGATAGGCCTTATCTGATAGGCTTTTAGACATTGCAACATTGTTGATTCGAATCGTAATCGAAGTAAAAATAGTATTACGTAGTCAAGTGATAGATATATTATTCTAGTTTTTTCAAACCACTAACTCATCTGCACACTAATTTGTATAACTAATTTCTTAGCTCGTACCATAGTTTCTATTAGATACATATAGTACTTAACTTCGTCATGAATACAGTCAATCAAAACAAAATAATACATTCGACTTGTAGTTAGTATAATCAATTTATTTGATAATATAGTTGGCTGACTGTACTGTAATTCCTACTGTTTTAATATTAACGGAATTTTTTTTTGTACGCGCACGCCAGTATAGTTGACCACTTATTTCCTGTAGTCATCGAATTTCCTCCTTGTCCGCCAATCAGATCCCCATCAATTTTAGTGTGTTCCGCATCTTAATTAACTTCAATTACCTCCCTTCGCCCTACGGCTCCGAGTTCTGGCTTCATTAACTTTCGTATACAAATTTTTCTCTATAAACATATATAAGCCTCTAATTTAACCGTGTTAATTAATTAATTCGTTGGTTTTAATTCATTGGCAGTTTATTAGTTAGCCGGGGTACATTTACTTCCATCCTTGATCGTTGACATATGATCTAACCTCGCTAGGTAGCCTCCTAACGTAGCCTTCAATACATATAGTTAATTTGTTATTATTTACAAACCTTTCCAAGGATTTGTTTGGTACTGATTTCGTTATAGTATCTGCTGGGTTATCTTTAGCATCGATTCAATTAAATTCCTTGATTTCCTTTATTTCCCTATTTTTGTAAGTGTTATCAAATGCTATTATATCAGTTCTCAAAAAAATTTCGCTAGTTATTCTTATTTTTAAAAGGCATTTAAATAAGCCTTTAGAATCAGTATTAATTACGATAGAGATAAATAAAATATTAAGTTGTTTGGTAAGAATTTCAAGGGATTTTCACATCAACATACATACGTTAAAGCCGGTTATTATACCGTAAACCTCCGAAGTTAATACGTTTTATGAGATTCTTTTACATTGATTAGGGTCCAATAAACCAACTTATCTGTGATTTTAAATTAATCTTCCTATAATAGATCAGTATGAACAATCGTTATAAAAATTCCTATTTGTAACGATAAGTTAGTGTTATTAACAAAAAACCTCTCGTAAAAATTATTAACTTAGTTTTCAAAGGGTTGATTGAGATCATATTAATTGTATAGTCTGAGTTTCTTACCTGGAATTTCAACATTTAATTTGTTAGATTGTAATATTTGTCCTTTCAGTTAACAGCTTTTATAGTATTAGAAATTTTGTAAAATACTTCCGGCTGGTATAAGATCCCAATAAAATTATTACGAACGCTTTATTTGAATAACTTTGAGCTTTAACTACTTTAAAATTATTAATTGTAGCTAAGTTGTCGTTTCAACCCTTTTGACGAAAGTTAAGGTAAATAATAATATTGTTAATATCATATTTTTAGATTAATGATCTGTTGAAATTTAGGTATTAACTTTTTATGAGGTTCGCGATTGGTTTTTAGTTTCAGAATTTAAAGTTCTTATTATACATTGTTTAGATAGTACAAATCTAATAGTTCTGATGAAAAGGGTATCATAAGTTTTTATACCTATTAAGCCGAAATCTTCATATTTTGTGATTAAAAAACACAGGTTGTAGGTTGAAAATTTTATGACTAGTTTTAACTTAAGGTTCTATTAAGTGGTTAGGAACCAATTAACGCCTGTTTTAATTAGTTCGTACAATGGTTTAACGGAGTATATAATCGTTTTTAACGGATTTTCATTATGTAATTATTAGGGTGATTCTAATGAAACAATGTTTTGTGAATTAGTTGTTAACTATAAATATACTATAGTAATATCACGGTTATTAATAGTAAACTTCAAATTAGATTTAATTAATAAGTTGATTATTAATATAATTATTAAATATGAACTGTTTTTTAAAAAAAAATTGTTGGAAATTACGCTAAAATATGATTTTTATCTTTACTGTTAGTCATTCCGATATATGGTTCAACCTGAGTTGAATCATACGTTGTAGGATCGTTAATAATTTTAACAATTGTTTTGAGGTTACCTATACTCGAGATTTTAAGGAAAACATCCTGTTTTCCTGGCTGTTTTCATATAAGGATTTTATTTTATAATGGAAAAAAATAGTTCATCGATTGTTATAATGTTATTTTGTGTATCAAATTTATTATTGACTTAACTCCTTGGTAATTCCCTATGTAGTTCCTTCGAAATTTTGCCATATACCATAGCCCTCCTTTGGATACTTACTAATGGCAAAGATTTACTCATTAAACTATATTATTCTTTAAAAACCAATAATGTTGAAACCAAGCTATCAAATACTACAGTATTATTCAAGCCCTTTACCGCTATTTATAGGCGTGCCTCTTAATCTGTAAAGTTACTAATCTCCAGTATAAGGATAACATACGTTCTGTAGAGTGGTGCATATGCACTTTAGATCTTTTCAATGCTCCAATAAACCTTAATAAGTACCTATTTATATTAAATCCCCATTATTTTGATATCCTCTTAAAACTCTGACGTCGTAAAGTTAATACTAATATTGTGTACAAAGATATTTGGTGGACTTAAATAAGTATTGATCCATAATATCTTTAATGTTTCCCATGTATCTTTTGCCGACAAAGATTGAATTGATTTAGCATCATCGAAAAAAGTTTCCGAGTCTATAATGTAAAAACCAAGCTCATTATCCAAGTAAAACACATTAACTATAATTTCTTAATTAAAGTTTTTATCGTTCATTATTATGAATTTGAATCTTCAAAAGGCTAGAATATATGTTTGTGAATAATGATAAAGAATTTTAATAGCTTTCAAAGCAAGATATTCCACATCTTTATTCCTTACAGATTTAAGGACTTTGTATAATCTGTCGACAATTGAGTACTTTCAACGCTAGTGTAATTAACGTATATTCAACTCCATCAAGTTTAATACTATTTGTTTCAACATTTAAATATATAATCAAAAATACCTCTATTTAAAAGCGAAAGTGAATTTTCAGCCGTTTTTAACCCGTTTTTTAACGTTAACATGATGTTAACGCCAAGGATTTTTGTATTTTCAAAATGAAATAGGAATGAAATAGTGGATTTGAGGATGTGAAACGTAATCTATCTAGTAATTATTTATATAATCGTCGATTTTAGTCACAATGGTTATTTGCCGGAGCTAAAGCCAACTCTAGCCTTACCAACATTTTAACCATGAATTTCTACAGTAGTAATGCTTTCTTATTATATTGTTGAATATTATGAATAGCCTTCTGCTGAGTTTCTTGCTGATATTATATCTGGAATTATACCTTCAAACGTATGGTCTACGTAACAATCACGAAGTTTATAGGTGTGAAAAGGGTTATATATTTAATTTTCGGGGCAAATGTAAGGGTTTTCACTAATGAAGCGGTGTAGAAAATCGTGGTAAGGTAGTTGTTAATCTTCTTTAAAAGTAGTATCTTCATATTACATAAATTACTTTGATATATTGTCATTATTAACAACCTTTTTATTCTCTCAGTTTACGATATAATTTAATTAATGTCACTCGGAATCAATAGACTATTAGGTGTGATATATTACCTGTTATTCATGGCGCTTATCCAGATGGTATTGAGTTAAATAAAAACCGGATTTACCACAAATCCAATACTTTTTGCCACTATTATGACAATAATTCTTGCGATTAATAGGTCCGCTTAAGTTTTACCCTCGTTATTATTTACAATGTAATTATAGTTTACAATCTGAAGACTTTAGACTATATTCTAAGCGTTGGGGCCTTTCATATTTACAATCGATATAATATGTTATCGTAAGGTCTTTATCCTAATTACGTAAATTGTTAGTTTAGAAGTATATACTAATTTAGTTTGGCGTAAGTGTTATTACTATTGTACTTATATAGGGGACATAAGACATATGATGAAAGCTGAATTTAGGGAAGGCACATATCTATGTCCCACATGCTTGTCTCCATTAAGAAATTTCTTTTAGTTTTATTTTCTCCCTCCTTTATTGTTAAAATACTATACTGTTTTAACAATATGTTACTCTATACAACGTTACCAACAATTGGTATTTATAAAGTATATAAGTTGAAAAGCACCAGACATTGCATTTTCACCAGTTTAAATAAGTTGAAATGGAAAGAGTAAAGTCGTTAGTTCTGCCCCATACGAATAAAAAAAACCTCTTAACTTTTCTGCTTTCTCTCCGCTCTACAACTCTACGATTTTTTCGCCTGTCCCCCTAATACTTCACGATTCTCATCTTCATTTTACCGATTACGCAATATGGTTTTCGATACGATGTTTTCCCTTTCAATTTCCCATAATCAGGCGCGAGCTTCCTTCTATAAGTCTGAATCTGAACGTTTAATTTGTACCTATTACTGACCGTCTTATTTTCAGCAAAATTAGCAACCAATTACTTTTTTAGGTACTTCTTTGCATATATTGGTTTTTCCGTTAGTTATAGCTACATGTTTTTATACGTCTTTTCATTGTACGCGTATTACTATGGATTATTTACCCGAGCTAAAATGATTTATACATTTGCAGTAGTATATAACCAAGATGAATAAGAATTTGAACGAACGTTTCAAAATTTTTAACATAAGCCGGTGGTAATAAATAAAATATTATTAAATTATTACGGTACGTTGTTTTGATACTATTATCCATATGAAGAAATAATACCCTCTTCCTAGGAACTTTTACCGTAGAATTAAGAGTTTTTATCCCAGCCCTAAGCGCTGTTACAGCTTTATTTGTCCCTGCGATGGTGAACCTAAGCGTCCGAGTAATTATAACGATCGGGTTACACTGACCTTTCAATCCTCGGCCGTTAATGCCTTTCGTCGCCTGAAACGTAAGGATATAGGTGTGTATGATTCGCAGTATTATAATTCCCTCGATATAGGTATTGTTACCATAGGTTGAGATGTTATTTTTACCGACATATTAAGTTTTTAGTTACGCTAAGAGAGTTTTCCCAAGTTTAATCCTAATGTAAAAGACTAAATAGTTTTTATATTTAGTACCTCAATGTATGGTTCTGCCATCTTTTGGTGAAATACCAAAAAGTTTAATAAAAACCGTATAAATTTAACCTTTTAAGTTTGAAAAGCTATTATAACCGCATTAACTGAACGTTTGTGGATAAATTAAAGTTGTGTTACCAGAAAGTTGAAAATTGAACCTTTTTTCTACGAAACCATATGAATATTGAATACAGCCTTCATAAATATATTCAGATCAAGGTTAGGTATGTGCGAGTAATAGGTACTTTCAACCGTAGTAACCAGAATAAGTGTGGAGTTATAATTGATATTAAGATTTTACTGTATTGAAATATTTAATAAAATCTTCGACCGTTAAACAGAAAGAAAACCGTCTATAAATATATGAATTGAATTAATTCATTCAGTAAATTTGACTTGTTATCAACGATTGTAAATACCTTCATTACAAATTTATCATCAGAAATATCCGCAAGTACAATTTATGTCGTTTATAAGAAAAACCTTAATATAAAAATGTAATCTAGTATGGGAATAAAAATAGATATGATATATATTAAAGTAAAGTTAAATACCGTCGCAACCGCGAGAAACGCGATACTCGCGATAATTGCGATCGTAGAAGACGTAAATCTCGCGATAAACGCTAGGATTGAAACCTTAAGGGCCGCGATGATAATTGCCGTAGCTACCTTAAAGGTCGCTGCCGTGATAGTGATAATTATCGTAGTATATGGCGCGAAGGCGGCGTATATAATTTTTAATCGGATTCTGAAAATGCTAACTATTTTTATCAGAGTTGTAGTAAATCCGAGCGCTCTTTTTCGCCTTTTTAATCGAGTGAGGTAGGTTTTATAACGAAATTCATTTTTTTCAAGCCAAAGAACTTGAGTGTGTTGTGTATAATATTGCTAATTTTATAATGCTTTTTTATTATTATTTGAAGTCTTTTATACAAATAAAAACCTTGTTTTTAAACGTTATACAATGGAAGATTTGCTACATAAACCCCCCCACTCAAAATTCTAATTTTAAAGATGTTATTTTATATATCGAGTATTTGGAAATTGTTGTCACTAAGCCACATAATAATAAGGTTACGCTCGTTGTAGGTTAATATTGTTTTTTGTAAATGGTTCTACGCGAGACAATTTCAAGTTAAAATTACACTTTTTACCTTAATAGAGGTTTAAGTAAAGATTTCGTAACCAAAATTTAACTAAATAGGTATTTCATATATTATACCAAAACCAACGTTTAATGAGATAAATGGAAAAAAATTAAGAGTTATAAAACTTTTATTACCCCTAATCTCAAATCGGATAAAAAGTTTGGTACTATAAAAAGATAGCTAAAGTATAGGGAGTGACCTGCTTATATATTGGAGCCATATTATCTAATAATCGGCTCCAGCCTTACAGGGCTAATATATTTAGATCGAAAAATATTATTCGTTTCAAAAAAAAAAAAACCATTTTAAAGTATCGTTTACCGTTTATAAAAGCGCCGTAAATCTTATTATACGCAAATTTCTTTCCAAAGCCACCGCTAAATTTATATAACCTAGGCAAACAGTGTATTTTCTTATTAAATATACTAAGCTCACCAAAAAAAGGTCATTAATATTTACTGCTTAACATACATGAATTTCAAATGCAATTATAAATTCAATTACGCCTCACAATATTTAATTACATAATATCACTGAAACTACGATTGATATCCCGAAATATACCCTTTTTGAATTATAAAGAAATGTAAAAATATTTCCTACTTCTATATTAGCTGGAATAGCTTTTCGTAAGCTTTCATATAGGCTGTAAGAGTTGCAAAAGCGACGTCCTAAATTTTTTAGCCTACACACGAGGCCGTTAGGAGTTATCTAGTAGCTCTTGATTCTATAACCAACTTAATCTTCAAAATCTCACCTATAGAAACCGAGTTTCAATTGGACTCATACATAGCTAAGACGGCGAAAAGAATGAAGTTTCGCCCCTTTCCGAAAACTTTCATCAACCCTTAGTTTAGCATACTATTCTTGAATTTCATTACCGGGTTTATTCAGGACGTTGCGCGAGAATTCATAGAAAATAAGCGATACCTAAATCTCGTTAATTAATTAGATAAGCTTAGTATTAGGGATTTTCTCGATTGGTTTAAAATTGAAACACCGGATAATATACCGATATTAATGACTAAACATAATGTACATATTGATGCCATATTCGCCTCTAATACTAATATACTCGCTAAGTTTTACAATATGTTTCTCTAATTATAACATGATTTTTCGTTTATTAAACCTCATATAAAGTAAATAATGAAATTTCTTCTCCTCAAAGGCTGGCATAGCACTCAACCTCACCGTTACCATTACCCTATTTGACTACAAAATGAAGCCTTTTTCAACTAATGATTTAACTGATTATACAAATAAAGTTGCATAGAATATGTTAATAAGATTTTACTATTTTTCTTTCCATTGTTTGTTCTTTGGCGAAATTTATATACTTTCAATCGGAAAATATTAATGAATATCAATGAAAATACGTCAAATGAGTTGTAAAAACGTGAAATAAAATATTTTGAAATCTTTGAAAGTAACAAAAACATACTTTCTGAGAAATTATACGCAAAATATAAAGATATATTCAAAACGAAAGTAAGGAAAACGAAATTAAATTTTAATGGGAGAAAATATTAAGGCTATTTTGACTCGTTTGAAAACGTGCTGAATAAAATTATCTTGTTACACCACTGAGCTCTATTAGGATTCAAGCACGTCTAAAACACTTATGAATTCCGAGTTTTGAAACTGTTTCTAGATAAATTGTATACGATTAATACATTTAACGAGAAAGTAGCATTCGGGGATTGCTTTTAGGAAAAAGAGGTTCATTTAAAGCTTAGTATGAGCTTATAAAATACTTTTAATTTAATACACGCGCTAGGTTTCGCTATTCTTATGAATAATTCAATAATTTGTAATTTGTAACCTCTAATCCATTATGAAGGGAAATAATCGGCACATGTTTCTATAAATTGATCGAGGTAAAACCGGAGATATATATGTTTCAATACATCAAACTTTGTGACACATAAATCTATAACGCACGTTACTTATTATTTTATATATAATTCATCAAAAGTATAGGAATGTGAACCCATTTTATCATTTGAGGAAATAATGAAAAATATTCGCTAACTTTAAAACGATCGACGGAAAAACAATGTTTATGAGATGATTATTCTATATTCTATTGTACAGCAGTTATCTTCATTTGGGTAAACCCTGTAACGTCGTAAAACCTATAAATGATATCCTCCACATCTATGCGAGGCTTAATGATTAAAATGATTAAGCGGTATATTAATTAAATAAGGTCAAAGAGAACGCCGTATCATATGAAAATGATGTTAATACCAATGATAAGAGTATTTTCGTTATTAAACATTAATTGATAACCCAGGAATAAATACTTTGAATATGAATGTATATATATACAGAATATATAAAGATATAAAATAACCTCTTAGTTAACACTTTTGATAAAGCCGTCGGTTTCAGAGTAAAAAAAAGTATTTAATCGTTATTCGATGTCACTAAATTCGTAAAATCATTTTTAAAACCTATCCGTCCAATTAATACCACAATTACTAACAACGATTTAAGGGAACCTATAGAACTGTTGATGAGAAATTAAGTACCATTTCACATAAACTTCAGAATTTATGGGTTCTATGACTTTTATTATAACTATTTAATTTATAAGATCAATGATAACCATAAAGTAATAAGAATTTCTGTTTTCTTTTTTTTTCATAAAGTATTAACTATCAATTTAATGAAAAACTTGTTTTCAGGTAGGTGGAAAATGAATAAGGTATTTAAAGTTTGTTTTTTTCGTTGTAAAGCTAATATTTGATTTACTTATAATCGTTGTAGTTATGTCAAAAGCGGAGAATAACGCAGTGTAACCTTTGTTGAAAATATGCGCGAGATAATATTAATATCGTCTTATTATAATCATGGTAACTGGTAACGAAATAATCTTAAGTAGTTTTTATTAGGGATGTTATGAAAGACTTTCAAATTGGTGTTTGAATGATGTCGTGAAAGCGGAAAACGTTGTTATTGTTAATGTTATATTTTAAGACGAATATTTGAGGGGTTTAGATTTTGTTAATACGGATATCGACAGAAAATCCACGATCGCTCATTTATATTACGTAGATTAAACTGGCGTGAGTTTTATTCCACTTGATAACCATATTTTCACAACTTTAAATGTTGAAGTTCATAAAAAGTCACCAGATTTTCAATATTAATTTACCCTTGATACATGAATTTATTTTCCTTAAGTCTGAAGAAATCAGGCAGTTAATCAGTCATTTTATATAGATAAGCTGTATTTTACGTTTTATTGAATAAAGGTTAAAATGATTTTTAGGACATTTTAATCTAGCCGTTGAAGTTCGATAGAGCGTTTATAATATATTCTCATATTGTAAGGAACATTGAAGCGGAATTGAAAATGCCGTTCTAACCACTGTATCTGTTTTTCAAAAATACTATTTTTTATAAAGTATTTCAGATTCTTAAAATCAAAAAGGTTTATAAAGTAGGTGGCGATATTATGAAGATTTGTGTCTCAAACGTTTAATCAATTTAAAATAACGAAGATCTTCTTATTATAGATTTGATAATTATATTTAATAGTCTTTCAATACAAAGATAAGTATCCAAGAGGTTGGAGAACTTGATATTCGTTTGGTTACAATAATTAAATCCTAACAACCTAACCAAATCAATTGACTTCGAAAAAGGTTTTGCGTTTGGGGTCCCATGAAGTTTAAATTGTCTTCACAAAGAATTTGAACTTAAGCCGTTCCAAAAAGGCGTTTTTGTATTGCTTATACTAGAACAGAACGAATATTTTTGTAAAATGAATTCAAGGAGAAACTATTTTTAAATAATAATTTATAAATTACTGGGCAAAATTAACAAATCCTAGTAAAAACAAATACAAATTGTGTATATGAAAGCCTCTTGATCCCTAATAACGCATAGGTTTTTTTAGGTTTAAATATATACAAACTACTTCCTTTATCCTAATATTAAAATACTTGATTTTTGTTTTGAATATAATTCACTATTTGAAGTATTTGAATTCAAGCTAACAACCTGAAGAACAATTGATACCTACTCTAGTTAAGTATTACTATATTTGTAATTACATTTGAAATCAAGAAACATATGATTTAATTTCATTAGGTTAAATACATCAATAAATGATCGTAAAAATCATTCATATGTTGTTAAAAGATAAGTAGTATGCCGAAAAATCCGAAATAGGTAAATGATTATTGGCATAATGTAAAACAAATTCCAAAAATATTATCCATTTGTCGTTTTCTTTAATACGTATTTGATAAAAATTAACTTTCATTTCAAGCTTCATAGCCTACTTTAATTTAACGATGCTAAAAACGTTCTTTCAATAACAGGAATTAGATATCTATTGATTTCTATAACAATATCAAAAATTCATTGATCCATGTGAAAACATATGACTCACTCGAGTTTTTGAAAAGAAAATCACAGGGGCGCCCGTTAACAAACTATCAACTCATATATAACTTCAGTTGAACAACTCAGTAAGTTTTTTTTTTCGTACGATTAGTAAGTCTTTCCGTATCATACTATATAACGTGCCCTAAAGAACGTACATTAGGCGGCTATTATCCTTGTTTTCTAGGTTAGTTCTATGATTTATTCTGAAGCGGTAAAGGGGTAGCTTATTGTTGAGTGTTTTGTTAAAAAATAGGATAAATTCTCCAAAAACGGTTCGAAATTCTTTGTCTATCAATAATAATTTTTGTGACTAATATTTTGTCAATATCTTCGAGATAAATAGCTATAGATCATATAAAAGAAGCTTTATCATTACGATTTTGTCATACATTTAACTTAAATACGAGCGGGAACACTATTGTGGGTATTTGTTTTTGGGTTAAAAACACTCGTTTTCAAAACCAATAATAGTTTACTATTTCTATAAATATAATGCAGTTGTAAATTATATGTTTTATATACTACATATTGATCTATGAATTAATTTAAAACCGTTATATCTTTGGTATAAAAAAATAAGCTTAAATATAATATCTATTACCTTTGACCTTGATAACGAGGTAAGTTATAAAAGAGATTATACACGGTTTATAGTGGTTTTATATTGTAGGATGTTTTTGAGTTAATCAAGGGAAACAAAGTACACCATAAATTTTTTTTTCGAATAATCATTGGTTCAACAACGTCCTAACATTTACAATACACATTGACTTAAACGTCTACAAATTAAATGAAATTACACAATAAATTAAACATAAATAGAAAATCTTTTGTGAATTAAATTTAGCAACTGAATTGAAATGAAGACTTAAAAACCTATATAGAAATTATATTCAAAAGTTTAATTCATTTCACGAAAATTGATAGAATAGTTCACAATTGTAAGCCCTATACCGGTATTTGTATCCATGCTACAACCGGTGTAGCTTTACGTAAGAGCCAGGTTCCAGGTATAGATCAAATAGCCATGTTTACGATAACATAAGTACAATCCGCGGTCTTTACGATACTGAATCTTGATTTTCATCACCTAAGTTGCGAGCAGCTTATTACGCGCTTGAACAACGTTTACATCGAATATAATCATGTCGCGTAGGCTATCACTAACTAATTCAATACTTCTATCACGTTCATTATCATTATTTCCGTCAGAATTACCATTATCGCTGTTACAAACAGCTCCACTGCTACTACCTCCCCTAAAACCACAGCCATTCTCAACACTACTACTACCATTACCGCTAACAAAAATAATAGTTCAGTTGCGAAAGTAATAGAACAGGCCGTCAATGAAGGAATGAAAAAAAATCAAACCGAAATAAATATTGAGAATATTTACGTAAAAAAAAAAAATATGGTAGTAAAGGTATTGTTAATTACGTTTTTCAAGGAGTTAAATTTAATCGATTCGTCTGAATTATTACCGCTCGCTTTGAAAAGTCATAACACTGAATTATTATAGAAGACATGAAATATATTTCAAACACACTATTTAAAACGAATAAACTTCCAAGATAACTATTTGTTAGTATCACAATCGTAACAATAGGTATATAATAAAGTTATAAACTAGTTCTAATTATATTAACGATTAATATCATTACAAAAGTAATGAATTTATATTATCTTTTGGAAACTCCCTTGAATTAAAAAAATATTGAATGTAAACATTGATCTTTATTCCAATAAAAATCAGGTTTTTTTTTTCGTAATTTTGCTTCATAATTGCTTTTCATGCGAAAGAACGAGAATTTATACCTTTAGGTTTATGGACAATTAAGTGTTTTATTTTTCTGTGTAAAGTAGATGTCGTAACGGTTTTAAACTATGTCGCTTATATTATTATCACCGTTACACTAATCAGTAGAGTCGTTGTCGGTATTTAGCGGCTCCATTCAACCATTTATGAGGAACGGCGTAGAAATTGTACTCATTGTTATAAACGCCTAAAAGACCCTTTAGGTTCCTCTAATAAGAAACCGTTCGACTTCGATAACCAGAATTGTTCATCTAGTAAGCATATTGGTACAGGATTCTAAACTTCATATAATAGTTATTAATACCTATAATGTATCGGTGCACTAAATAAAGTAATTTCAAATAACTTAGTCCTCTTCATGAAATATTAAGAGAAAGGTTTCGGTTAAACATTCGTAACGAATATTGAAACCTTACACGATTTAAAAAACTAACTCTATCTAAAATAATATATTCTTATCCATAAAGTGATATATGAATATTACGTCTAACGTCCTATTTTAAAAGGATATTTATTTAGGTTATAAACTTTATAAAGTATCTAAAATAGAGTCGGAAAATAATCGCTGATTATATGTTAAGGCAATGGCTCAAAGCTATCGTTTTAATAAGTCGAATATTATTTGTAATCCTCGATGAAAAGAAATGAAAAGAGGAAGCCTCTGCTTAAAAACTGTTATAGGTATAATATAATATGTTACATGGCCTGATTATACTACTAGGTACATAATATAGGCATATTAATGAGTATAACAAAAGCGTAACAATTTCCAGAGCTACACCTCTAGCAACAACTAGGGAAGACACCAGCTTGTGACAGTTCGAATAACTTACATTGCTACTTTGTACCTATCGGGAGTATTTTACGATTGATTGTTCCGAGTATGAATTTGAAAATAATAAAATAGAGATTTTAATAAGTTCAAAAAACGTATACATATCTTTGACCTTACATCAACTTTCCTGGCATAGATGCATAGACCACCTTGTTATGGAAGGTACAGAGCCTATACTATAAATCTTAATGGTACCCACTTCCGAGAAAAAAAATCAGTCTAGCTGTTTTTAACATCATCACTTTATATGTACCGTATTCTATCATAACATCACTAATTGGCTTTACAACCACTGGAATTTTTTTCTGGTAACCCCTTTTTGGATAAAAGAATTATCGTCGACTAGGCGCATTAGCCGCGCAAGGATACATCCAAAAAATAGCATTTATAAATAAAGATTTCGTATCTTATTACTTATGCAAATATGGCTTCTAAACCATATATAACAATATAAAAAAAATTAGTTTTACCTTGAAGTATTTCAAAGGCTTTAATTATAAATCTTTCCAAACAGCGACCTTTTATTTATATTCCGTTACTATTTATATCGGCTTTTTACCCGTTCTACTGGGGTTTCAACTTTATTTTGAATTGCTTTAACTGCTTACAAAAGACTTTTTTTTTTTTTTGGAATACTACCAGCCTAGTGGTATACATCCTTTTACTTTATTTTACACTTCTTGAGTTTACAACCTGTAACAAAAGGGTAGCTCGCTAACCAAATTATAAAGTACATCTTTCCTATTTTTACAGGATTTCGACTAGGTTATATATGCTTTTTTATGTCCTTCCACTTTTTTAAAACCTTTGTTAGATTTTAGATACAGGTAGACGTCTAATAGGAACTGTTACGGCCGCAAATTACGGTCCAGCCAAGGTTAAAGTTTTGAATTTCATAATACGGGTTTTTGAAATGTAGGATAGCTTAAGGTCTTATTTGAAAGGTTGGCTTAGGGTTCAATTTCTGAAAAAAAAAAATTATTTGTGGTCTCGTTTTATAAGTAAATGTCATGAATAAATAGCGTTAGATTTGCTATATTACAAATATTTCTGGTTAAAATCTTTTCGGAACACTTAATTATGTCTTCCATCTTTTTAGTACATGGGTAAACATATATAAATACGGCTCATATTTGTAAAAGCGTTAAGTTTGTGGCATAATATAAGGACAAATACGGTTTATGTAAGGTCCTATCAGCATTTAATAATCATATATAGTATATTGCTAGAAAATCAGCTATAGAAGTATAAGATTAGTTTTTCAACTTTGTTTATTTGTATAATTAATAAATTAAAAGGCCTTTGTTTACAATGTTTTATCTAAACGATTATAAGGTAAAGTTTGAAGACAAGAATTTTTGACTAGGGGGGTTGTAGTAGGATAGTAACACTTAAGTTGTAAGCTTTCCCGCCGACATTTGTAGTCAGTTTACAACATTCAGCATAGCACTATACTAGCTATGTAGTGAGTAATGCCTGGTTATAGTCAATGAAAAAAAAAGAAGATATATACAGTAACTGTTGGTAGAGCTTTAGACTTTGCAACGTTATCGATTTAATTGGTTGAAGTAACAGTAGTATTGCGTGGTCAAGTGGTGGATGTATTGTTCTAGGTTTGGCAGACCGCTCGCCAGTCTGCGTAGTAATTTGTATGGCTAATTGCTTGGCGTATGCCCTAGTGTAAAGTGGGGCCATACTGCACTTGATTTGCAGTTAATTACAGTAGGCATGTATAAAATAATACACTTAATTTGTAGTTAGTATCGTTAACTTCACTGTAAGTAAAGTTGATTTATTGCACAGCAAATACTACTATTCTAATACTAGTGGTTTTTTAGCTTGTATGCGTACGCCAGTGTAGTTAACTAATCTTTTCCAGTAAGTGCTAAAGTATGACCTCGTCAACTGGCTTGACCCCTGCAATTTTAATTAACCTTAATTGCCGTCAATTTCCTTACGGCTCTGAGGTTTGCCTTTATCGACTCCAATAATAAGTTTTCACAACATAAACCTATATAATCCTTTACTTTAGCCGTGCTAATTAAATAAGTTAACATCTTTGGTTCCCTAACAGTTTTCCAATTTGCTAACATATTTTAAACCGTCGTTACGTAATATAAGTTTAACGGGCGGTCTATTAACGTAGGCCTCAATATGTATAGTTAAGCTATTGCTATCACAAACCTTTTAAAGACCTTGTTTGGCGACACCTTCGTCATAGCATTAGCAGGATTATCTTTACCGTTAATTCATTGGAACTACTTGTTTTCCCTTCCTTCGTAGGATTTGCGAAGTGTTATTACATCGATTATTAGGCCTTTTTCTCTAGTAGTTCCGAGATTCGAAAGGCATTCGAATAGGTTTCTCGAGTCGGTATAGATCACCACTGGGATAGGAAAATTCTTTAGCTACCTAGTAATAAATTTGAGGGTTTCTCATATTGAAATGCTTATATTAAAGCCTACTATTATACTGTAGACTTTCAAAGCCAGTAAGCTTCATATAATCATTTTATATTTGATAAATGTTTACTAAATTAGGTTGCTGATAATAATGAATTGGTCTTTTCGCCTATCTTTATTAATAACGGTTATTAGGAATCCGATTTATGAAGATAAGTCAGTATTATTTGTAAAAAACCTATTCGTAAAGATCATTAATTTGGCCTTCGATCAGTCGATTAGGACTATATTAATTTTTCGGTTTAGATTTCGCATTTTCCACTCTATCTTTTTGTTAAGCCGGTTTAGGTCGTTACCTGTTAGATTTCGTATTTACGTCGCGATGGGAAGGTCGTAAAAGGCCTTCGGTTAATAAAAGGCGGCAATATAGCTGTCACGGATACGTTATTTTAGATACCGTTAAGCCTTAACTACTTTAGTCTTTTCGATCATAGCTAACTCAATGCACTAGCCCTTTTAGTGAAACCAAAAGCTAATATTGATACCAAACATACGGATTAACGATCCGTGAAAATTAAGTTAATTGCTCTCTATTAACGTTGCTATCGGCTTATAATTTTAAATCTTAAATGTTTTCATCGCCTGTTATTACGATGTTATAAAATCATTTTTTTCGACGAAAATAGTATCTTTAGTTTGTATACCTATTAGGTCAAAATTCCTTTCCTACGTTATTAGTAAATCTGGGTCGTATATTAGGGATTTTATACCTAGCCGTAATTTCAAATGCGACTGGTAAGTTAAAAACTAGCCAAGGTTTACTTTAATTCATCCGTTCAAAGGCTTAATATATTGTATTACCGTTTTTGGAGAGTGAATAGGCCGTAATTCCTATAGTAATTTCAATAGTACGATCCGTTGTAAATTCATTACCGATTACGTATAGGCTTACGTTATATTTCGGCTAGTAAACGTAAACTTGCCTTTAGTTTTGGTTAGTAAATGTACTCCTAAAGCGACTATTAATCGTTAGTTAATCTTCTGAATTGTTGGTAATTACTTAAGGATTCAGATTTTACCTCTATCGCTGTGTCCTTAACCTATTAGATGTAACTTTTCGTATAGCTGCTCAGTAGTTTTGCCTTTAACCTTGTAAATAATACTTAAATTAAAAATCGTTAAGTTTAGGTCTTGGACGTTAAAATCAATCTTTAGTAAAAATTGTATAATTTCTCAAGTTAATAGGTTGTCGATTTCGACTTTGTCTCTTTTTAAAAACGGTTTTCCAAAAGTTTTGATAATACTTTGTACTTGGATCTTTAGTGTTAAGTCTTCGTTATTCTTTCTTCTATATTTACACCAGTAGTTTTATAGATACAGCTTAATATATATTCCTCTTTTTTAATATTCCTTTTTTTTCTACGGTCGTCCACGTCGGCGGCATTTTATCGGTTTATTGATAACTAGTAGAGGAGGTTCGTGTTAGTTTGGTTGTTTGGATTAAAGTTCTTTATCGTTAGTAACCCTAATATAGAGCTTGAACTAGATAGTTCGACGAGATAAAGAACCGTTAGTAATTTTAATAACTATTTTAAAGTTAACAATACTTAAGGTTTTGTATAAGCCCTTCTATTTTTCTGGTTTTTGCTATATGAGGACTTTACTTTGTAACGGCAAAATCAGTACGTCGATTATTATAGGGACATTTTTAGTGTTAAGGACGACATTAACCTGGCGGCGTATTAATTTATTTTTCAGTTCCTTTAAATCCTTGCCGTACACCATAGCTTATTTTTAAGTACTTGATAATAGCGGAGATTTACTCGTTAAGCGAGGGTATGTTTCACAGACTAATTGTGTTGGAACTAGGTCGTTAAGGCCTACAGTATCGTTTAGTCTTTTTACCGCTATTTAAAGACGTGCTTCCAGATTCGTAAAACTTTTAATTCTAGTGTAAGGATATCATACGTTCGGCGAAGTAAGGTGTATATTTTTTTACCCTTTTTAATGCTTTAATAAGTCTTTATATGTACCTGTTTACACCAGATACCTATCATTTTAACATTTTCCTGAAACTTCGCCGCCATAAACTTGATGTTGACATTATAGACCACAACGTTACGTAGGCTTAGGTACGTGTTAATCCACAACATTCTTAGTGTTTTCCTCGTATTTTTTGCCGAAAAGAACTTCACAAACTTGTTTCCGTAAAAAGAAGTCGCAGAGTTAACGACATGAAAAATAGGCTGTTTATTTAAATAAAATATATTAATAAAGACATCGTAATTAAAGTCCTTATCGTCTTTTAGTATAAACTTCGATCTCCGGAGGGCTTAGCCATACGTTTAACAGTAATAATAAAGCTTTTCAAAAGCTTTTAAGGTAGGGTATTCTATATATTTATTCCCTACGGACTTTAAGACTTTGTATAGCCCCTGGACAGCTAGATAATTAAAGAGCCGGTATAATTAACGTAAATTCCACTTCGTCAGGTTTAGTGGCATTATTTGAGGACCTTAAAGATGAAATTATAAGTACTCCCACTTAAAGGCGAAGGGAAACATTTAGACGTTTTTTACCAGTTCTTCGGCGTTAATATTAAAGTTAACGCTAAGGGTTTTTATATCGTTTAAGTAAAGAAGTAAAGAGTTAAGGGAATTAAGGATATGAAATGTAATCGATCTAATAACAATTTAAATTATAGTTCTCCTTAGTAACAATAGTTATTCTCTTATTCTGAAGCCAACTTTAGCTTTACTAGTATCATGACGATTAATTTCAATAACCGTAGTTTTTTCCCTCCACAGTTTTACGTATTACCAATAACCCTTTTGTTAAGTACTTTATTACCCTTATATTTGGTATAATACCTCAAAACATATGGTTCACGTAACAATTACGAAGTTTAAAGGTGATTAAGGGGTTAGGGGCTTAATTAGGGTAAAGGTAAAGATCTTGACCACCTAAACGGTATAAAAAAGAGTGGTCGGCTACTTACTGTGCCGCATTAAAAGTAGTATCTTTATATTTCTTAATTGACCTAAGAGTATTATCACCGTTGATCAAGTTGTTGCCTTCGAAGTCTATGACTTCATTTAAATAATTCTATTCAAAAATGGTACTATACTAAATGTAGTATATTATCTTTTTTTATTTCGCTTGGCGGGGGGGTCACAACTTAAATAATAACCAAATTTTCCATATATCCAATATCTCTTACTATCAATATGACGATATTATTCACGGTTAGTTAGTCCACTTAAAGTTTAATTCTATTGGCGCCAACGTAATTACGGTTTTTAATATGTAGTTGGTAGACTAAACTTTAGGCGTTAAAAACGCCCGTAGTTGTACTTATAGTCGACGTAATTAATTAACATAAGTTTTCTTTATTTACATTAGATAAGGTGCCGGCTTAGGGGTATATACCAAACGAATTTAGTATACGCGCTATTATAATTACAAACGAGAAATGTAACTAGCTTAAAAAGCTTTTATAGATAGTATTTGGTCGTTGTAAAGCGTATTTAAACTCTCTAACAACCGTAATAGCTATTCATACCTGCTTACGAAATATGACTTCGCTAGCGTGTACTTTTCTTATTGCCTATTGGCATAATATCAACTTATTAAGTATCTGGTTAAGCATATCCATTGGTATTTTCTCCTCTTTCTTCTTTGCCATTATTGTAGTTTACCGTGTAATAGCCTAATTTGTGTAGTATTGAGAAAGGTAAACGTTGTGTTCGAAGTAGCTTTTTATATCATTGTAAACTTCGCGAAAAGTAATTTTTCGGAACAGAAAGGTTAGATAATAATCCCTGATGTAAATTGTAAGGATTCCGGAAAACAGTAAGTAAAAATCAAAAGGAGGAACTATTATCCACTTGAAAATATTTAAAAAAGGCATTATTTTCGTGTCGAAAAGATTGCAAGGCTTTCCGTTATACTTTTTTATGTTGTTCTATATCTTAGCGAAGTTTGTAAGAAGTTTATAGTTAATGTTAACCATTTTTAATAGTCTTAGTGATAGGTTGCAATAATTATACCATTTTTTATTAGTAGTATTTCCTGATATTTTAAGTTTTAAAGCCACCAAGGCGTGGTGTTAAAAGTAATTGCCAGTCGCTTAGCCTGAGGGGTAAAATCTTATGGTAGAACCTATAGTAGGCTCGCACGTATAGGTAAACCTGTCGTGAAAAAACTTTTAAGGGACTTGGCGATTAAAGAACTAGGTAGTAATAGGGGTTTAAAGATTTTGGGAAACTTAACGATTTTATTTAATTAATTAGTCCAAAGCATTAACGTTAATACCTTTAAAAGCGTGGACAGCTGCTGTTCCACGTACCCTACCGCTGCTAAAAGCGTACTTCGCGCTTCATCGTAAAGGTATTAGGTTACTGGATAGGTTAATGAGTTCCTTATAGTCAATGCATAAAGAGGCTTAACTTAACTAAAGGTAAAGTAAAGGTTCCCTAAAACTTATATAAAGGAGTTGGGTTTTTTCAATATACTTTCCATTAGGGTGTAGATCTTAAAGACATTTCTTAAATTGAGCGAGGTCGAAAAGCGCTTATGCCAACTTTGTGACAACTTATACTTAAACTTGAATCCCTCATCCCTTAAGTTCTGACTTAAGTTTCGACTTCATCCTTTTTAAATTGCCTTCCACATGTTAATCATATAGCTGTTGAAAAAGTTGCGATATTTGCGAAAATCACAATCAGGATCTTGGTCGTTATTATACTTAATAATTTAATATCCAAAAAAGTTGGTAAGGTGCTTTTCTATTTAGTCCTTATCGATGTTTTACGCCTAAAAATCTTCGTTATAATACTTAGTAAAAAAAGTTTCGAGGGCTTTAATTGCTTTTTTCCTAACAAGTTCGGTGATAACTTTAAAGTGAGCGCTAACAGTAGTTATCTCAAAATTTTGGCCTGTGTATGATTTGGTGTTTTGGCGTAAAGTCGCGTGGGAGTTTGGCGATTTACTATGGAGTCGCGTGGAAACTTGGCGGCTTAGCGTTGGGTCGTACGACGTGACTTTCACGGCAAGACTTGGTGATTTCGTTCAAAGTAGAGATCTTGAAAATTAAATTAACTTAAGGAAAGTAAAAAGAGTAAAGTAAGGGCAAAAGTTTTATATAGAGGGTAAGGTCGAAGTTCGTTTGTTATTATCGGTAAAAGGCGAATGTTATTTATTATTTTGGTCATAGGACTTAGTCTTTTGTGTAGTAGTAATACTCGCAATAATACTAACTTAAACGTTTGCTAACTTGCCGAACTTTATGACTTCTAACAGTTAATCTTAACGCTTTTCTTTAAAAAGGATCCGTAAATATTTCTTGGTGTTTTTTAAGTAGTGATACCATCGCTTACTTTATATTTTTGTTGTGAACTAGCGTAATCCAAACGTATTTTCCATATTTCTGCCGTTGTGGACTGGTGCAGTACCAATCAAGGCCCTTCGTAAGAATCTTTCCTTTATCCTAGCCACCATTGTAGCCGTGAAACGTAACCAGAAAGAAGTTTTATCTTTTACTTAGATTATCTGTATTTAATCTAATAAGTATTTATTAGTGTTGGTAAGGCTTTGGACATTACAATACTATTGATTCGATTAATCGAAGTAACAGTAGTATTACATGGTTAAGTGGTGGATGTATTTTTCTAGGTTTGGTAGACCGCTAGTCGGTCTGCGTAGTAATTTGTATAGCCAATTGCTTGGCCTGTGCTCTAGTGTGAGGTGGGGGCATACTGCACTTGACTTGCAGTTAGTATAGTTAACTTTACTGTAAGTAAAGTTGACCTACTACACTATAAATACTACTATTCCAACAGTAACAAATCGATAACTCTGATAAATTTATTGATAAAGTATTAGTAAAATTGATATTGGTAAATTTAACGATTTTTACAAATTATTTCTTCATCAATAACAATGATTTGACCTTCGAAATAGTATTTATTATCATCTTCTTTAACAAAAATATATTTGATAAGTCATTTATTCATACTAGTAACTTTACATATTAATTATTTGTTCAAGGCACAATCGTGCCACGAAACTTACTAATATCCAAAAACTACGTAATAATTGCGATATTCAATATAAGTATAATAATTGATGGTATATTATGGATTATTACGAAATAATTTGAATTGCTTCCGATATTTCTATTTTTTTATATCAACTTACTACGATTTTACGAATGCATTTTTCAATTTGTACTTATTAATGAAAATAGTTTGATAATACACACAATGATTCTATGGAAAGTATGTAAAATTCTAGAGATAGACGAATTCAGATCTATTTACGGTAAAGATGAACCCCCCACTCCCCCATTATAATTAAAGCTATATTTCAGTGATTTCGAGTTGATTAAATGTATAAAATAATCCGTAACCCAGCTATTACACCGAGTAAATAGCAATTAGAAACAGAGACACACTGGTAAACTGGAAAATTATCATGGTAATACGTATAAAAACTGTATATAGAGTTAGTGGTGTATGAATTTATAATCAAGCATATAGGAAAAGGAATACATAAAGTTGATGCCTAGAATTTTGGGATGAATGATAGTAATTGGAGTTTAATTCAAGAGTGAAATAGATAGAGATTGGTGGAGTAATTCTGATAGGTATATGGGGAAATTTTTGTGTTCCTTTTGATTGATAATCTAGTATACTAACCCTTACATATAAAATAAAAATTATTTATTATTAGCATAACATTCAATCATGTTACAGTTAAGTCTACTGCATTAACTTTATTGTTATTGTATTGACTGCAAGTTGACTGTATTGACTGTAAGTCAATTGTAACGGAGTTCTGAATTTAATGTAGGGTACGGGTCAAGCAGATACCTATAAGAATTAGTATGCAAACCGGCTAGCAGTCTTCCAAACTAAAAAGTACCAAATTACTTATTTTAATGAAATATATCAATTACTTCGACCATAGTTCGAATCGACTACATAGCAACGATAAAGTCTTACCAACACTAATGATAATTTATGGCTTATATAATACTCATATTCAACAATAATATTTTTAATAGAAATTTAAGTCACTGTATCAATAAAAATTATACTACTGACCTAAATTATATGTTGGTTTCAAAGTTATGTGTTATCAAATATAGAATAATAATACTTTAATAATTTAATGTTTGTGTAACATAAGCTTTGAAGTCAATTGTTATGAATCTGAATAGAAAGTCATGCGAATTCAATTGTTCAACTTCATCGTTGTAATTAAAAATATTAAGATTGATGCTAACATAATGAGTATTATGGAAAAGTGGGCGGCGCTATCTAACTCAAATAATTCATAGAATTTTTTCGGTTTTATAAGTTTTACTTTACGTTTTTATCAAATTTCATCCATATTTTACAATTTTTTCACGATTCATTTAAATACGACCAGTCTTAGTATTATGTTGAAAATTAAATTCGTACTGTTAATGAATTTAAAACTACCTTTACTAATCAAGCTGAGTTTACGGCATTAAACTATAACTGAATTATCTTTTAAAAAAACCTAATGAAACCGTTAGTATCATTTTTATTGCAAAATATTGAAAATAACAACTTTTCTCCCTTTCCACTTTTATCAACTCAATACTTGTATTATAATTGCAATGAAACATTTACGATGAAAGATTGTTGATTATTATTAAATATCTTCAAAATAAATCTCTGAAAAAATACATTATGGTAAACCTTTGAAAAAAAAACTGCAACCATAAAGCCCCATTCATTATTGAACAGTTCAACAAAATAAAATCGTTTGATTCGATACATTTCGCTGAAAATTCGGCCACTACTTTGCAAAAATCTATTTAAATAACAACCGAATCAATTTTCGGTAACTTATAATATTTCTTTGTAATTGCTTTCATAAATACTTTGTTAAGAAAGTTTAAATTACGTCTATGGAATTTTTCATTCGTGGAGAAATAATTTACGAAATATTGAAATAATATTATTTGCTGTAATAAATACAGTTTATATAATAAGAGAAACTTTGAGAAACGGTACTATTGGCGACGAACTTTTAGTTATTCTAGGAAACGTTTCTATTATTTCAAAATTCCAACACTTATTAATAATTTTATTTGGTTACCTAAATGAACTTTTCATACGAAACAACAACTAATTTTGTATAAATTTTATATAAATACATAATACAATTATAACATGTTATTTTGACGTTCTTCAAATGATTGACCTAATTGAGCATGGTTATTAACAACCTAAACTTTCACAAGATTTCGTCTGTTAGGTACAAGTCTATAATTTTAATCAACACATAAAAAGTCATGGTTTAGTTTTATTAAACGCTTTGTGATCCTTACCCGTATCATTTCATATTCAGTTTAATCTTTCTAGAGTTGTCATCAGTCCATAACCTTTATATAAACATGAAAGCCGAATATATTTTTATATCATATTACGAGTTCGCCGTTTTGTTCAAACGCATTGCTTCATTTTCGTAAAATAGTTGATGTCTTGAAAATAGATGATATTTTTATAGGCCGTGTTTATCATTACTATTAATTCAATAATATTGTAGTATTTAACCTGAAGATCGAATTTGTATAAATTTTTGAAAAAGAATTATATAAATATTGGACAAAATTGCTTAACAGCACATCAATTTCCTATCCAAATACCTAATATTAAGTTAAATAAATAAACGCTATTTTATATAATATTTGTACAATTTTAATTATTTTACCCATAACAATTGACTTAACGAAGTACCATTAGCATATTTTTCTTACAATGATATTTTATTTTGAATTTTTCCGGGTTTTCATTTTTTAAAACCTAAAATCCTATCTTGTTACTGATATCAAACCTCTCTAACTCACACAACCAGAGTTAAAAATCTAGTGAAAAAGAGAGAATTTTTATGCCAATAATATCATTTGAATATTGGACTATATTATAACGCGCTATGATATTGTTCTTCAGTAAATTATAATTATTTATAAAAGTAATGCTAATATCTGTAGTTTGAACACATATTTCTATATCATCATAATCATATGAATAATGATACTTCAAATTGTATTTAGAGCGTATAAATTGGATCGTAAATTTTGAAATAAATACAAATAAACGTTCATCAGTGCAAAATTCTTTTTAGATCATCATTTATTGATAAATTCAATATTATAATGTTATTCTTTGGTATTTTACATCTATATATATATATTATGACCGTTATCTTCGACGGGTTCCCAAATTAGTTAATAAGACATCAATCATTCTAGAAAATAACCTACCGTCAATAAAGTATTAATAAAAAATGAATATCTTTCTCGAATGATGAAAATTCAAATAAATTATCATAAACCCTTACAATAGAAACAGTATATATTCTCCTACTAAATAATATAGAGAAATTTCCATAACAACTCGCCTCCAATTTCGAAGTTATAATAATATCCTTGGTTGATTTTACTACAACCATACCAACAACCCCAATCCATCTACTTATTTTCAAATACCTTTGGCGACTTCAATATTTTAAACGAGAACCCGACCAACTCCCACGATTATTTGAAAAACCTAACGCAAACCCGTATAGAAAATATCTATAACAAGCCTACATCGTTCCCCTTGCTTTCAAAACCTAATGAAAAAACAAAGATGAAATAAATTTCAAGAAGCTGAATTAAGGAAAAATATTTGCTTTTAAAAATATCACGTATATTATATTAATATGAGTCTCCTCTGGCGTATTTAAAAAAGTGTTCTAGACTTTTGTAAAAGCTGGTAGAAGGCGTTAAGAAGATGTTAAAAAAATTGTTAGCGTTTTACGGAGCCGTACGGACAGTTTAAATATGTGCGCGAGTTGTTTGCCCTCGACCATTCCTTACTGTCGAAAAAGCGGAAGGATTTGATAAATTTAAGGAAATGAACGATTAGTGATGAAAGGCTTGGGTTTTTACCTATCTACATACTGCAAATAAATCTAGGTTATAAGTTGAAAATTCATAAAATCATCATATTTTCCCTAAAATATTCAAAATATTACAATGTTTTAAACGTTTAATCCATCATTTTGATTATATTCACTATAATACTACATATGATGCTCAACATTTAACGCGTTTGTTAAATAATTCGGGTTTATTTTTAAAAAAAAATGTTATAGTTCAATATGTTTTACGCCCTTATAAAGGAGTTTTATTCCAGGTCTAAAACATGTTTTCATATTGTTTCCGGACAAATTACACTTTGATAACAGATTACTATTATGGGCTTAATCTTTACTAATTAATACACTACCATATGAATAAAATTCCCTCCACCATGTCCAATAATCTTCACATTTCCTCTCTTTATGAAAAGTTCGCATATATTAACTTTACAATTTTGAAAGCGTGATTGATAGGGTTATTATTAGTGGTATTAGAATATTTCTCCCGGATATTTCCTTTTTGAATTTATAGAATTCAACGGTTATTATATATCGCGTAACATGTATCACAGTGAAGGAATTTAACATAATTAAGATGATTAAATGTTGAGATTAGGGTTGAATAAATTAAACCGTTAAATGGATATTTCGTACCGGATTTAATAACATATTATACCTATATATAAGGTCGATTCAAGAAATATATTTCTATCCTAATATATAAGCTTCGTTATCAATTCTAAACGCAATCCTTTTCCATACTCAAATACCAGTTCAAAAGTTAAAAGTAATTGGTTTTAGCTTTTTTCTGAATGAAGTAGGTGACATTAAACGAACGTTAAAATACAAGTAATATTATAGGTTGGCGATCCATCGGCTAAGCTTCCGGTACCTATTCGAAAGAAGTTAGTAAGCGGATTAACGATAAAAACCTAAGATATGTAACAAATAATATAACGAGAGGAGATATTAGAAGGTTATAGCTACAAAAAACTTCGTAACTGGTTCGAAACCTATATATAATTAAAACATTCCAATTATATAACTACTTATTATCCGCTATTTTTCGGATTCCTTATCAAATACAACAACAACATTAAACCTATTACTTTATATTCTTTTGGTGATAATTTTTTTTCAATCGAAGTAGTTCAGAATTTTTCAATATGTAAGGAATTACTATGAAAACTTGATTATAAATATATTATTATGAAAGTTTCCATAATTTCTTCATGTTATAAAGTATTTAAATTTACGTAAAAACTATTTTTGAATGAACATATTATCTGATATCTATAGTATTTGTTGGAATAATATTGACCGCTATTTTTAAAAGATCAATTGCAATATAGCTAAATCAACTATACCGATTGTAAATTGACGGCATTGATTGCTAGTCATTTTAGTATGAAGTGCATAATTCAGACTAGGGAACGGGCCAAGAAATTAGCCATAGAAATTAGTGTGCAGACCGGCTAGTAGTCTACCAAACCTAGAAAAATGCATACACCACTTGATCACGCAATATTACAGTTACTTCGACCATGATTCGAATTGATAACGTTGTAATGTCTAAAGTCCTATCAACACTGATCAGTGCATATTAGGTTAAACAAAGATACGCTAGGTAGAATAAGAAACTACTTTTCGGTTACGCTTTGTGTTATTGTAAGGTAGAGGAAATATTATTACGAAAGGCTTTTACAAACTGCGTCAATTGTTACGGCAGTAAGTAGAGAAGACTTCTAGGCCACGTTAGTCTTTACAGTAGTCTAGAGGCGGCGATAGTATCGCCATTTGATAAAACACCAAAAAACTTCATTAAACACTTTTGAAGAACGTTTAAATTGACCGTTCAAGTCTCAAATCGTTAAAAAAGCGATCACCAAATTGCCAAAATCTCTATAATTGGCAAACGGCTAAGTCAATACTACTACTACAACTACAAATCACGAAGTTCAAGATATCTATAACAATGAACAACTACTTTAAAATAAATAACCTTTAACCCTACTTTCTATATTAATTTTTCTCTTATAATAATCCCTTCTCTTTCCGTAAATTACATGGTTATTAATCGAATACGTTAGTAAATACGTTGAGATCGTAATGCCAAGCAAAACACCAAAATCTCCAAGTCATGCCAAGCGACCACGTCACACCGCTCCCGAATCGCCAAATCTCTTTGCCCAAGTTACCAAATTCCACATCACCTAAATTAATGTTAATTTTCCAGTCAAAAATGTCAAGATGGAAAACGATTAGAAATGAAGAAAAGAAATCAAGGCCCTCAAATCCTTCTTCCAAAAGCACTATAATGAAAACCTATGTGGAATATATTTCAACGAAACCTTAATTTAAAAGTATCTGACTAACTTTGTTAGCTACTATATTCTTGATTTAAATGGCGGCGAAAACTTTAACTACAACGTTCGTATTTTCTAAAACTTTGGTATTTTTTTAACGATTCGTTTATTGATATATGAAGAATGATTTAGATTAGTATTCAGTTCAAATTAAAGATTAGGGTTTGTATACGGAGAACCTATATATTAGATGAGACATTAAAATGATCAGTAAAAATGAGTTTTAAATTTTCTCAATTTCAAGATTACTTTCAACATCCCTAACATTATGACTTGCAAATGGGAAAGGGGTATGAACGATTATCAACGCCCTTATACGCGTTCTTAAAGACTAACTACAAAATCAAAATTTAGTTAAACCTTTAAACCACTCAGTAATAACTTTTCACACTACAAAGATAAGTAATCTATTAATTTATTAGGCGGTCCAGTCTCCGCTTACGATAGTGTCAAATACGCGATTGCTAAAGGAGAAGCGCGTGAAGAAACAGTTATCAATGCAGAAAGAGGAATTGATGTTGGTGTTATTAAACGGTCAATTAAACAAAATCATCAAGATTTTCAAAGTTTATTTTAAAATCATCAAATCCTTTAAGGTAAAAATCATCGCATGAAAAACACCTATATATATAGGCTTACTATAGGGTTTACTATAATATTATTCTTCTCGAGCTAAGTAACTGATAACTACCTCTATCACTGCGATTTTAAAATCCCAAAACTTAAGCTGATTGCAAAAAGACTTATTAACGATTAGGACGACTATCGCGACCTATATTCCAGGTTAATTAAAATGGTTGATATTAACTACAAGTTTTCCACCAATTTCGCCAAGATTTGGAATAACATAAAAAATATGACGAGAAACTATACAATTTACTTAATATAAAGACAATGTGTTCCTCAATATTTGTAAGTAAATGAATTTTTTACCTTAAGGTTTCCACTTACTATTTACAGGAATCTTTAAGATTTACATAAGGAATTATTGCCTAAATTTTTAAAACTAAGGTATGTACTGTTTATGAGATTTTTAACGGAATAAATAGTTACTTCGAAAAAGACATTCACTTTGTGTAATATTCCACGGATTGAGCTACGACAAAGTAGTCAGCGATAATATCAAAGAATGAAGGGGAGTAAATATCAATAAATGTCTTGTAAAAATGCTTAATAAGTTAATATTACGCCGGTGAATAATATAAAAAACATATACTAACGAGTTTACAGTTTATGAATAGGTATGAGTAGATATCACGGGCGTTAAAGAGTTCAAATACGCATTATAACATCCAAATACTTCCTATAAAAGCTTTTTTAGCTAGTTAAGTTCCTCGCTCGTGATTTTAATAGTTCTTACTCCAAACTTAGTTAGTATTTACCCCTAAACTGGCAATTTCCGTAACGCTGACTAAGATGAAAAAGAGCTTTCGATTAAGTATTACATCGATCATAAATACCAAAGGCTTCTAGATTAAAATTTATACTAGCGATAACAATGTGGGCAAAACTCAAGCAGACCTGTTAATTGTAAACACTATCTTCGTAATGATAACAAAAGATATTGTATTTGTAGTAAATCCGATTATTGGTTATTTTTTTACGCCGTTGCTAAACGTTGTAAAAACATATTATATATTATATTTAGTATTCTTTTTTTCTCAAAATAGTTACTAAATAGTGTCACAAATTTTAGGGTGAATATTTTTGATCGATAAAAATAACACGTCGAAATTATTACGTAACATCAAGATACTATATATAAAACAATCTAGTAAAAATCCCATTATATCTTTATATACCACTGAACTGAAAAAAACCTTTATCTTTACCATAAAAATCAAATACTCAAGCACTGAAACACTTTTAATTTTCGCGATCATTATGCGCATTATATTTTTTATTATATTATGTCAAATGCAGGAGTCATGAAATATTTAACAGGAGGATATTTCGAATACATCGTATTACAGCGGGAAAGTACTACTATCACTATAATTAATCGTTAAAATATCGGAAAAACTAAAGTTAACTTCGGCTTCAAAGGTTAATTATCGTTACTGAGATCGACGAATAAGCAAACAATTGTTAAATCGATTACGTTTCATATTTTGAGTTATTTACCCCAGTTTTCCCTTACTTAAAAGATATAAATATCATTAACATTAATGTTAACATTACTAAATTAGTTAAGAACAGCCGGAGGTTCCCTCTTACCTCCAAATAAATATACCTATAACATCACCTTTCAAGGCTAAAGGAAACAGTTAAAAATTTAACGAGGTAAAAAAATGCGTCAAGAATACTAACTCTTTAATTACCTAACTGTCGACAGTTGATAGGAACTTTTTCAATTTCTAAAACATAAAAACATAGGTTTATTTACTGCAAAGTCTATAATATAACTTTACCATTATTACAAACCCGATTCTCAAACACGTAAAAATATTTCAATTGATATTGAAAATGATAAAAACAATAATTCTAAAATTTTTACTCATGATTTTGACTTAAGTAATAAACTTATTTTTTCATATTGTAAATTCAGCAACCTATCTTAACGTTGTTGAATTCGTTTAATCTTTATCGGAGACAAAGACCTGAAAAACATTGAAAATATTGTAAATTAATACCTACCTGGGGTCACCACACGTTATTGTTTTTAACACTAACACTAATTTTATTATGAAAAAGTCTTAAATTAATGATGAAATAATAAGGATTGAGTGTAAACAAGTACTTTTTAAGGCCCACTAAAGCACTGGATAGATCAAAAGAACATTTATTTTACTTTAAAAAACGTATAATATCTTTAAGTAAGACATTAAAAGTTTTACAAATCAAAACGCACGGCTTCCAGTAGCGGTAAAGGACCTAAATGATATCGTAAACCTTAGCGACCAAGTACTAATATTACTAGTCTTGAAAATATATAATCGTTTGACGAATAAATATACATCATTAGCAAGTACCTAAAAAGGGCCTCGTAGTAAAATAGTGCTTTAAAGAAACTACGAACAAAATCTGCCGGACGTCACATTAATAACACCCTCAACATTAAAAATATCCCTATAACAATCAATGTAATTACTTTGTCATTATGAAGTGAAGTCTTCATATACCGAAAGCCAGGTATAAGATAGCTCATTTAATATATCAAGTGTTGTTAATCCAGAAGTAATTATTGAAACTGCTAATGGTTTTATAACGTTTCGTATAACTCAAATTAAACGCTACATTATAGCGACAAACGATAATGATAAATATGCTTAGAACAAGTAAATTGATTAATACAACCCTCTCATTTCCGCAATTAGCAAGCCGATGAAACGATAGCGACGTAACTGGCTACTTAAGAGAAGAAATACCAAAAATAAGGATAAAAAATACATACCGAGGTGCATATATATAATGGCTTGGTTTAGCAGCAAAGAAAAGAAAAAAAGATGAAGACAGAGCCGTCAAGCTCCGCGTACAAGAACTCATCAAAACTTCATGCAAACCTTCTGAAAAAAGTGAAAGGGTTGAGATTAATGGACTCCTCATACAAGAAGTTATATAATTTGTGCCTAAACGCAACTTCAACCTCCATAACTCTAACGTTACGATCTTTAAGTCGAAGATTATCCACGAGATCAATGGTAAGACTACGGGTAAACCATACGATAAGTTACACATAATTTTTTAAGAATACGGTAATCAATACAAAAACTGTATCCTTATGTAATCGCCAACAATTTAAAAAATCAGCCAATATCTAGTGGTCGCATTGGTAATAAGTTTGATAGAAAAGACTAATAGAAAGTTTACCCTTAATAACTATGATATCATATAAATATACACGTAATAGATAACTAATTAGCAAAGTATATTTTTATTAGAGTTATTTTAAAAATCACGTTATAAACATCTACCCAAACCAGTGATACAATATATCAAATCATTTTACAGACTGGCTTAAGCAAGTATTTATTAGTTCTTAACCTATTGATTGCAATTTAAATCAAAGCTTCACATAAAATCCTTAATTTACGACCTACAACTATTAATTACATTAAACAAAAACTTCGGTATGATTGGTATGTAAATTAGCGATACCCTTTTCGTTAAAACGGCAAGATTTGTAGTATCAGAACAACGTGCTATTAAAACCCGAAGTTCTGAAACTGTAAATCGATCGCAACTTTAACTAAGAGCAAATATCTAAACTTCGACGGGCCTTCAATCCGCAAATATAGTATTAATAATATTAACATCTACCTTAGTTTCCGTACAAAGAGTTAAAACGCTATCCTAGTTAAAATTAACAAAATTAATGTAATAAAGGCTTAAAAGTACTTAGATAAACGTGCCCATGTAAGCTATATTGCAACCCTATACTATTTGAAAGCATTGTACGATTTATTTGTTACGATATAAGCCTAAAACCTAACTGATAAAGATTATAACTGATTGAATAAACGATTGGATTAGAAAAAAAAAAACTTAGACCAATGGATCAATACGGTTCCTATTAACTTATCGACAACTAAATTAATTATCTTCACAAATAGTTCTTTTACCAAGAACATTAACCTATCATTACAAACTAGATTACATGTAACGATCGTTGACGAAAATAAATTGCAAGACGACTAATTTGCAATTATAAGGAACTTAATCTACCAAGCCTCTATCAAGTGTAAAAAGGTTACGCGAAGCATATTTGCTTTCCAAATCTACAATATTATAGCCGATTTTCATATAGTTATAGCTATATAAAAACATTTAACATTGTCATCAAATAGTTGAAGATTCTACTTATTCCTATCGTTATTTATACCAACTCCAAAAGCCTATTCGAATACCTTTTAAAGTTGGGAACACTTAACGAAAACCGCTTAATAATCGACGTAATAACCCTTCGCGAAACCTTTGAAGGTAGGGCAATCGAAAATTTTCAATAAATCGATGGTAAGAATAACTCTATTAATGTTATAACGAAGTTAATGCCGAATAAAGCCTTAGAAAAGTTTGTGAACAGTAATAGGCTAACTATATGAATCGAAGGCTATGTTAAGAGGTTACCTATTATCATGTTATGTGACAATGAATAGGAAGGAAAATAGGGGTATCCTGGCAAACTAAAAGACTATCTGGGAGTTGAGATCGAATTTATCATCAATATGAATTTGATTGACTGGCACGGTTAAGTTAGGTGTATAATTGCATATGTTAAAGGATCAAAGTACGAAAGTAGGTATAGTACTTGTTGATAGGAATACAAATGGTAGAAAGTAAACCTACCATACAATTAGCTATGGAGTTGATATAGGGAAGAACTTGCATAGCCGAGAAGTTTTCTGACAAAACGTATTGGCATCGGTATTAGTACTACAAAACAAAAAGCTGTTAATGTTAGAACAATACCAACCGCTATTTTAGCAGGTAAATTGTAGTACAGCCAAGTTAACTATACTGATTGTAAATTGGTGGTATTAACTGTAAGTCAGTTAACTGTGAAGTGCCCCATTCAGACTAGGGCACGGGCTAAGCAATTGGCTATAGAAATTAGTGTGCAGACAAGCTAGCGGTCTGCCAAACCTAGAACAATACATCCACTACTTGACCATGCAAAACTACTGTTACTTTGACCACGATTCAAATCAACAACGTTGCAACATCTAAAGGCCTATCAACAGTATTAATATTTTTTATATAATCAAAAAATAACTGTATTTCCTAGTTAAATAAATTAGTATTTCACAACTACTATATACTATTTCACGGTACAACACAGCGTACTAAAAGTGAAACTTTTGAAAATACTACCAAACTTCTGAAATGCAATCCCTATCAATCTAAAAACAATTGCATAACGCATACAACTGAAATCTTGTCATTATACAAGGGTTCCATATGTCACAATGTACTTCCAATGTCACGATATACTGTCACTTAATGTACAATTGCACAAGGGATCACTGTACAAGGCTGAGATCTTCCATACTATTGTACACAGTACTACTATAGCTGGAGCTGGTGGGCAGGGATTAACAAGGGCCCTATGAAGACTACAACTTTAGGAGGCCGCTGTGCCCCTGTGCCCCTGTCCTGGACATGACAGGGATGCTCGAAAGTACAATGCTCACACCAAATGTGTCAGTTACAGTCCATTGCCTCACCGTCTGTCTCATTTCTTTTTTATTTTATTTTTCCCCGACCTCATGGGCCTGGACTGGTTTCCTGGCTCATGATCTGACTGCTCTGGTTGCCAGATGGATGATTATTCCTGCTTTGTCCTTTCTCCATTTCCTTGAGTGCTAAAGAACCTCTGTAAAGATGCCAACAATTTTGGCGGAGAAGTTTCCATCGGTGGAGTCTAGGCACTCGCAGCACTCACAGCCACCCAATGAAGATGTGAACTCACCTCAAGAGCCCAGGTGTTCTGATGTAGAGCACAAGAGCACATCCTCTCAGCATCAGAACTACCAAGGCTTCGTGGCAGGCATGTTTTCTGGCATTGCAAAGCTATCCAGTCAGTATTTGAGAATGTGTGTAGTGCAAGGTGTATGAGTGCCATGCTAACGCAGCCATCCGCACAAGTTGGCCACCCTTTTGACACAATCAAAGTTCGCATGCAAACCAACTCGAGCTTCACAGGCCCACTACAATGTCTCATGCAGACCGTTCGGAATGAAGCCCTGTATGGTCTATATAAGGGCGCAACACCACCTCTTGTAGGCGCAGTATTCAGAACGTCCCCACGCCCTCTTTTTCCCCTTCCTGCTCAGTACCTCGCCTTCCTAACACAAGCCCACCACCAGTGGACAGCATCTTGCTCGGTTCTCTGACCGTCTACCGCCGTCTTCTCCACGAGCACGTCTTCAACCCGCCTGCCCACCCGCTCCACGACCCACACAAGCCCCTCCCTGCCCTCGGCCACGGGCTGGCCGGCACCCTGGCCGGCACCACCGTCTCTCTTGCCGCCGCGCCTCTCGAGCACGTCAAGGCGCGGCTGCAGACCCAGTATGCCGCGCGTAAGGCCGACCGCCGCTACGCAGGGCCGCTCGACTGCTTCCGCCAGATCTGGGCCGCGCACGGCGTGCGCGGCGTGTACCACGGGCTGGGCGCGACGCTGCTGTTCCGGTCGTGGTTCTTTCTGTGGTGGGGGAGCTATGACGTGCTGTCGCGGTGGCTGACGGACCGGACGCGGCTGGGGGTGGCGGCGGTGAATTTCTGGGCCGGCGGGCTGAGTGCGCAGGTGTTTTGGCTGGGGGCGTATCCGAGTGATGTGGTGAAGCAGCGCATCATGACGGATCCGCTGGGCGGCGCGTTGGGGGATGGCACGAGGCGCTTTAGAACTTGGAGGGATGCGGCAGCGGCGGTGTATAGAGAGGGCGGGGTGCCTGGGTACTGGAGGGGTTTTATGCCGTGTTTTTTGAGGGCGTTTCCCGCAAATGCGATGGCATTGGTTGCGTTCGAGGGTGTCATGAGAGCATTGCCATGATGGACGGACTGCATAGCATCTCACGAGAGATGACGTCTCGGGGCACGGTGCACATAGAGGCAGGTGGGCAGAGTCATGGATGCCCCTTAAGACAGACAGACACGTCACTCATAGAATAGACAATCTCCAACCAAGGGCGAAGGACGAGCACAACACAATGGTATTTGCTACCTGAGCCAAATGGTGGCAGTGGGTTGCTGATGTTCTTCTTCGCATGGGTGGCGCCGGTGTCCTGACAATTGACCGGTGTCCCAGGCTTCATTGCTGCTCCTCCGTTCCTACCACCGGGCGATGATGAGTCTGACCAGAAGCCCTGGTCGTGATTATCCATCTCGATGTCGATTCGCGCAGGAGGTGATTGCTCGGTCGTTTGGTCAGTCGCTCTAGTCGTCATCCTCATCGGCCTCGTCGTTGACGACGTTGAAGAACTTCAGCTCATACACTCCCTTGGAGGTGGAAACCACGCGGAGCCAGTCACGGAGCTGCATCTTCTTGAGGAACTTCTTGGTGCTGTGCGCGGATGATGGTCAGCCTGCTATCTATCCGCTCGATGTTGGTGTGTTTGAGGATGGCCAGTTCCTGACAGGTACTTGAGGTAGCGGCCAGATAGCTCGTTGTGGGCAATGATCTCTATCTTGCCGTCTCCCTGCTGGGAGATTTGGATGGTCTCGCCGAGATTGCCAACGCGGCCTTCGACCTTGATCTTCTCGTTCAGGAACTTCTCGAAGGCCGAGACATCGAAGATCTTGTCGGCGGCAGGCTGGGAGGCATTGATGATGAACTGGTAAGGGGACGATCAAGTCAGCGAAGGCAGTTCCGACCTGTGGCAGAAAGGGCTGGCGGAGCGGGAAGTGGAACGGGGTGCTTACCTTCTTGGTCACCTTACCGGACTTGCCCTTCTTCTGTGACGATACGAGAACAGACATTAGCCTACTGCTTCACGCCATCGTCTCTATGGCCTGGTCCAGCCAGCCCGAGAGACTAGACCAGCAGCAAGCGGTGTCAGACACATACGGAAATAGGAGCCATTGCTTCTGAAGTTGTGGGTGATGGTGGGGAGCGGACGCAAAGAGGTTAAAATATCCTGCGCCGTGATGGTCGGGAGTTGGTTGATGGTTGGAAAAATGGGTCGTAGTTTGCGCAAAAGCTCAGCGCAGGATTTGCCGAGCGATTGTGGCTGGCTGGCAGCGCCAAGACTTTACGTCAAAACCCGCTCGATAAGGGTGAATGATAAGTTTGATTACGAAATGCCAAGCAGCTGTCACCAGCTGCAGCTCTGCGTCACAGCTGGCAGCTTGTCAACGCCTTCTGCCCACCAGGGCTTTAGTAGCCAACAATTGTATTCATGGATGGGCCAGCCCAGAATATAGACATCGCTCCCAGGTCCAAACTGACGACTTTGGGCTAAGAAAATACTAGCTGTACCTATAGCAGCTGCAAACTATTCTTTCTACTACTCTACAAAGTTATTTTCTAAGGCTAGAAACTTGAAAATACTTTCCAAATACTTTGCCTTAAGTAAATACTTTTAAGAAATATGAAATGATAAAATCTAGTAATAAAAAACATAAAACCAACCTAATGATATAGTTTAACGTATATATGTATATAAAGAGTAATACATAATAAATGAATTAATAACGAAAAATAAAAACCAAAATATAAAAATAAACTTTGAATATAGCAGCCAGTTTCAAATAATACTTATAATGCCTTAAACTAATATATAAGTAAAATATAGTAACATATAAATTGAATCATACTTTATCTCTCTTCTACTAGCAAAAAAACTATTGCCAGCTTTAATAAAACCAACAATATTATATCTACTACAAAAACCTAAAGAATATATCCTTAATTTTAATTATATACTGTCAGAATTTATCTCACAAACCTAAATTGAGATTAAACCACTGGAATTCGATACATATAAAAATTATCTAATATTATATATATTGTTAATAGATATTGAAAAAGCTACTATATTGATTCAAACCGTGTTAGAGGTAATAACATGTAGCAGAAATAAATCGATGACAGTTTTCCTAACTATACGAATTATTAGTCAGTCTCTAGCTGTTTTTTATAGGATAGCGTTAGTATAGACTTATTATATAAATCAATATGTTGATATATTAATAGGCTTTTGTCGTTCCAACATAGTCTATTTGGATCACTGTAGTCGAAGTAACTGGTGCTGCATTGAAATTAGTTGTGGTGTGATTTACAAGTTCTAAGTTCGGTAAATCGCTAGCTGGTTTGCACGCTAGTTTATATGGCCAAATGCTTTGGCTTGTACTCCACTTTAAAGTGAGTACCTACTATACTACACTTGTAATGCAGTTGCACAAACTGCAGCCAATTTATAGTTAATATAATCAATTAAACTGATAGTTTAGTTAACTTGACTATACTATATTCGACTACTATTTTAATACTGGCGGCTTTTTATTTGGTACCTGCATGCCCGCGTAGCTTACCATTAATTGGTATCAACCTTTGAGATCCCTCCTCAAATAACAAACCAAACCCTTATCAATTCCGATTAAATTACACTAAAATTCACATTAATTACGGCCCTTTTCTTTTTATCTTAGAGCTCTCCATTCCTCAACTCCTGTATATAGGTCTTTCGCTATAGACCTATACATATTACGTGTTCCACCACTTTCGTACCTTTTGCTAACAATTTAAACTATTAGTATTACTATCGCTACCTTTATCATCAACATTACTACTCCAGTAGTTTTTAGGTTTATTAAGATATCTTTATTCTATTAAATTATGTGTTAAGAAGTTAATGTAACTCTCGATTTGTATAGTTAGTGTATTGTTATCTATTGACTTTTTTAAAGCGTTATTAGATATAACCTTAGTTATAACGTCGGCGGATTTATTTTTACCATTAATTCACTAGAACTTATTGATTTCCTGGCCTTTATATATCGCCTTTAAAACTATTAAGTTTATTATGAAACGGTTTTTATTAGTCGTATATAGTTTTAATAGGTATTTGTAAAGGCTTTAAAAGTTTATATATATTACTATATATATTAAAAGTAATTATAGCTATTTGATAATAATTGTTAATATGCGGTTGGTTACCATATTGATATTAAAGCCTGCTATTATACTATAAAATTTTAAGGCTAATCCGCTTCGTATTATATATTTACTGTAGATATTACTATATATATCTCTAATTAGTAAGCAGTCATATTGCAGATTGCACCTTTATAGAGTGTATGGTAACGTGCTACTTTGTAAAGTGCATTCCTAAATAGTGCATGATAGCGTGCCACTGCCTAGAAATAGAATTTGCAAGGTGTACGGTAAAGTATAACTACCCAAAAAGGAGATTAGCAGAGTGTATAGTAGAGTATCACTGCTTGGGTAAGAGATAATCAGCTATCACCTGTAGCGTGCACTCTCTAGATACCCCTTTTCCCTTTTATTTTTTTACTTCGATACGAATACCAATCTTTACAATTACTCTTCTAACGTACCTGGTATAATATAGATTTTATTGGTACTAATTAGTAGCCGATTCGGTCGACTATAGACGGCTGAGGAAAACAAAGATAAACTTAAGTTAAATACCTATAGTAGGATGTTATAGCGGTCCCAATTATGCATGTTTTAAAACTACGACTTATTAAAATCATACGGGAGTGTAGAAATATGCGAGAGTGCTTTTAAACCCCAAAACGTAAAAAGACTGTGAAATCCAGAGTAACTATAAAAAGAACAACTTTAGTATGATATTATTAACTTAGTTGGTGCCCTGTCTATAAAAAACATTTTATTACGTATTAAGTCATGTAAGCCAAAGCCATCAAGTTTCGGAACCTTTTATTAGGATCTATCCGATCTAAATATAATATCTAAACTACTCATATATTTTAAAACCGGCTAAAAAACAACATTGTAACCGCTTAAGAACTTTAAAAACGGCTAAGATAACAAGTTTTGGGACGGCCTTACAAATACTTCCCCCCCCCAAAGTAATAATTGAACCGCAAGCTCAACAATCCCCCTAAGACTCATACGTATATCTCGATATACCTTCTCACATCCTTTCCCACCTTTTTTCTATTACCTCATTCTTGTTCTCCCGCTCACCCTATGTAAAGTGACTAAGGCCGAAGCTATCGCTTAAGGTGGTCGGATTCTATCTATAAACCTCGATGAAGAAGAAGGAAAAGAAGTCCCTACTAGGGAGCGGCTATGGAGCTAAGATAGTACAGCCCTTTCCCTTGTCATGTGACGCGTCTTTAAGCGGCTCTCTCCCTGCTCTAAAGCATCGCAGAATCGAGTAGAATTACTAGAGTTGGATCTCTGGTAAATACTAGCCAGGTATTAGCCTATAATATTACCTCTAAAGACACTTTTGTCGTTCCTTCCCTCGTAATTTTTTTTCTATTGTGGTGTAAGGCGCCGTAAGTATAAGCAAGGTACGTACGCCTTTTAGAATAATACGGTTCCGTATGGAAGGCATTAGGCCAACATTATGTGAAAGAAGCTTTAGCGCCCTCTGCTTATAATAAATAATCCGTAAAGTCCTAATTACAAAAGATAAAATTTCTTTCTTTTTTTAACCTTTAACTTTCCCGTATAGCTTTAATACTTATAATAAATAGCATAGCACTTATTCTTCTTTATAATCTTAATACTTTATTTATTTATTAACGTTACGATAAATTCTTAGTTCGCCGCCGAGGTAGATAAAGTTATTAAAAATATAGGTTATATGTTTTAAAGTTATTTTGTTTTTATTAACGATTATAAAGTTTCCTGTTCTAAGGGTTATTAATGAGTACCCCAATGGAACTCGAAAACAAACATATTTCGAATACGTTTATAAAATAACATATAATTATAAGAAGTTTTGCCAAAAAAACTAAAGGTAAATGATTCCAATAGCCACAAAGGAGTTATTAATGAGTAGTTAGATACTGGAGTTCGGTGCCGTCTTTATTTCGTTAAAGCCACGGGTTGTAATGTTATTTATAAGTGTACGCTGTTTAATTTAAATCCGGATATAAATAAAGTTATTAAAGAGTTATCGAATGCCTATCTAATGTTCGACTTTCAGGATCAAGGTAAGTTTACGTACTATAAGCCGTTCCCTAGGTGTCAACGAGTGGTTAGAAAGCGTATAAACTTAGGTAATCACTGCTAAGAAGGCTATATGAATCCATCGCACTATGCAGCGTAAGATTAATACCCGAGGCAGGAGGGGTTTTGTCCCCATTACTTCTGTGCAATCTAAAGGCCTACAGGCCGTATAATTAATAAACGAGAAACGTAATGTTTAGGTAAGTTTTTTATAATTAGGTAAAACCGTAAGGGAGGCGCGGCTGACAAATAGTTTAAGGGCCTTGTTAAAAGTAATATAAAAGTTTGTTAAGGTTTCAGAGCGTATTGATGTTAAGTTGAGTCGTATAGATGTTAAATTAAGTTAACTTGTTAAGATAGGTAAGAAAATGCTAGGTAAGGACTCAGACCAGGACTTTAGAAATATGTTTAAGTAAGTAAGGGCCCAGTTATAGTCGTTTTCTTTTCGTTTTTATCAATATTAATACGCTTATTTAGTATCCTTTTATTAGCGGTTTATACGCCATTCCGTTTAGTAAATTAAGGTGTAAAATTATGCCCGTTTACGGATTGGGTATAAAGTCCCGTCGTTATATTTAATTAGTCAGTAATGCGATTCAAAGGTATCGAGTACCACGATATTAGAAAAATTTAAAACCAGCTTTTACGTTAGGTGAATATAACTTACCTATTTAACCAAAACTTGTTGTTTCGGTTGGTTGTGAAGTTGAGTACGTTCGACTTAGAGTTTATTACGGGCCTATAATATACTTTCGACTTGATATTTCAGTTTCGCCCTATTATCGTCGTTTTTAACAATTATAATTTACGGTTAAAAGTTTCGAGTTTACTGGCTTAGGAATGGATCCGAAACGGCTTAAACGAATTAATTTATATAAAATCGAGGATACTTCCCGTCTGGTACATTAAGTTTAGCGATGTGAAAGTCGATTACACGTGTTTCCTGGTATTTATTGTAAAGCCAGTTTAACGTTTTGAATAATTCGTTTAGTTTGTCGTTTTTTTTTAAAAAAAAAAGTTAAATGTCTTCACCGATTTAAAAACGTTTCGAGGGGGAACGCCACTTATTAGCAGCTTTTTCCATACGTTGTTACGTAGTCGCTATTATGGTTTATGTAAATTTCGTAGCTTTACGGATTCATTAAATAAAATCTTCAACCCTTACGTGTAATATCGTTATTGAAACAAGAAAACAGTATACTAGTTAAATAAGGTTAACTTAATAACTATAGGTTATGAAAAACGAGTTAATACTGATAGTCGTCGTATTTTCATTATTTAATGCCAGTTAATAACCGGATAATAAAAGGTTTTGGTCGAGTTATATATAAACCATAAATTAACGTAAATACGTAAAGACCTTTTAATTTTCATATTAGGTTACGCCGTTAATTTAGAGGTAAAAGGCGGTATTTAGATGTTATTCCACCCTAATTAGATCGTAAAGTTGTTTTAAAACCCTATTAGTTTAATTTGAACCACAGTCGCTAATAAACGTACGCAGAAAACCATAAAACCACCAATAATGATTGAAAACCCGTTTCGTATAAACCTCGATATTTATAATAATTATAACCTTAAGGGTAACGGCTTTATTGAAACGGTTCTAAATAACTATAAGGTAACGTGGGTTAACTTTGTATTCATAAGGTAAATTAACTATAAAGTCGACGGAAAACTCGCTTCAAAACCGTTTAGAAATCGGAAGGGGTTTGAAGAGTTCTTTTCGACAGTGACTTTGATAGATTATATAGTTATAAATGGTATAGTTACGGTAACATTAACGGATCGTACAATATAAGCTGAACTAAAAATACATTTTAAAAAGTATAGCGATAATAACTTTATGGCTTGGGTAGCCAATAAAAAACGAATCGTAGGTAGTTTAAATTAACGTGGTAACAAGAGGCTCGTGAATTAATACCTAAATACGGTCGCGAAACCTTAAAATTCCATCGTCGTTTACCCAGTATTCCGAAATTAAAACCTTTAACGTACGGTCGTTATTGGTACAGATATCTGTTGGAAAGTATTGGTCGCCTATACGTACCGCACGTACCAGGTAGAAGTAAGTAGTGTCGCGTGTAATAACGGTATTCTAATAATTTTAAAGGTCGACGTTGGTAAAAGGTTTACAACCTTTTAAAATTAATTCGCCGGCGACGGTTAACCGGGAAATGTACGTACGCGAAAAACGACTTAAAAGCAGACTATTTAGGTCATAATAACTAGAGTTTTTAACCTAGGTGACATAAGTTCGAAAGGTCTTTAGAAATATTTTAATTTCATCGTAATAATATATTGGATCATACATAATCCGTTACTTTATTATATATTAACCGGAAGCGAAATTACGAAAGTCGTTTGAACTAACGGGTTTATTGTTCGGAAAGCCGCCGTGTTGTTATAAAGTATTTTAAATTCTTATAATCTGTTAGGATAGTAAACGGGAGCGCCGTACCTCGAAGCTCCGCGTTCCATACTTTTAAGTAACTAATAATCCTCAGTAGCTTTTTATTGTGAATTTCGTAGTTATATTCGACGGAAGACAAGCTATGGGAGTAATACCTTATTAGTTGTAAGTTATCATAGTTGCCGCGTTAAAGGAGATAGCCTCCTAACGCCTAACCAAAACAGTGGGTTTTAAGGAAGGTATTGCAATCAGGATCCAATTAGGCGAATACGGGTTGAAAAAGGAAGCTAAATTTAAACCGTTCGAAAATAATTTTGTTCTATGCCTTTCACGAAATAAAGTACCCTTTCAGGTTAACCGTAACAATAATTTAATTATCAAACAGTTGCGGATAAAAAAACGATAAAAATTTACGAACTTTAAAAAGTCCCATATTCCTAAAACCGTTGTAAAAACCGTCTATTTTCGGATAACGCGTAACTTCTCTGGGTTTATAAAAACCTCGACATTAGCTTTGAAAAAAAAATTCAAATACTTGTTCATTTAAATACCAAATTTATATTTAAATATATTCAGGTTAAATCCCGTAGCGCTCAATACGGTAAGGATTTATTTAACTTTATCTATATAATCGTCAAAAGTATTATTAAAGTAAATAAAGACGTTGTTAGGGTAAACGAAAAGTATTATTAAAGTAAATAAAGACGTTATTAGGGTAAACAAAATAAAAAATATTGAGGAAAATGTGTACCGAGTTATTGATATACCGTTAATGGGTAACAGGGGTATCAAAAAAACCGAAGGAGGTAATAATTTATTCAAAAGTCCAAAACGTATACGAAATATAGTTTTTTATTTATTTCCTTCCTCAATACGGAGTTTGTAAAAAACAGTTTTAATATTTAACTTAATAAACCTCTTAACTTTCAAAATGTTTGTAAACGTCTTTTTAACAAAAGGTAGCAGGTAACGATCTGCTTTTGTAATAACATTAAGCTTACAATAATCGACACAAAATCGTATCCCCTTTTCGGGGTTTTTAACAAAAAAAACTAAGGCGTTCATTAAAAAGTTACTTATTCGAATATAACTTTAATTAAGTAATTCGATTAACGTTTCACGTAATACGAAAAGCTTTTTACATGATATACTATATAAAGAGCCCTACAGTACTTTTAAAAGTTAGCCTTGGTTATCGGTACGAAAGGGGATTTCATAATCCGTTTTAAAGCGATAAGGGGGTAACTTATCATCGAGAGATTTATTGAATAAGGGTACGAATTCCGTAAGATTAATAGGAAGTTTTTCGTAAACGGAGACAAGTGGTTTCAGAGCGAATGTTTTATTAATATTTTCGAGGGAGACGGTGGCAAGTTGCGTAATAACGTCTCAGTCTTTACGGACCTGTCGTAAGATAGCGTGAAATATAGTGGCATCGACTCTTTTTGACATTTTTAAACGGGTGTAAACCCTCGCTTCTAAATATAGTAATTACCACCTTATTTTAAAAGTAACATATACTTTATGGTATTATAAGCAACTTATTAGTATTTTATATAGGGTTTACCTAAAATAACGCCGTATTATAAGAAAGGGATAACGTAAAATTATATCCGGTAACGGTATTTATCGAGGTTAATGTTTAAAAAAGTTACAAAGGAAATAAGTTGTAAGAGGAAACTGGGTGTATAAAACGTAGTTTTACCGAATCATTGTAGGGGGATAGGAAAATGAGGTAATTTTAAACGATCAATAAGTTATTCACTAGCGACATAATAATATTGATTATTTATATTTATTGAAACGTGGAAAAAAAGAATAAAATTATAAATTAAAATTATTATAAACGAAAAATTGTTTAAAAGTTGAAGTGAAGTCGTTAAGTCGAATTAAAGTTTTGTTAACTCCTGTACGCGATTTTATACAAAAGTTACGATTTTTCCTTTTCGAAATTGATAAGGTTTTCGGCCGAAATAAGATAGATTTTTATAACGACTTTATTGTTAAAGCCGCTCGAGCGTTACGCTAGGTCCCATAAATAGGTATGAATTCGGTAACCGTCTCCTTCGTGATGTAAGTATAACCCGAAGTCCTTATATCGGAAAAGTTTCGAATAATTGACCTAATCAGCGTGCCTTTTAAAAGCGATTCGAAAGGCGTGTACGTTAGTTATAATAATATCGCTTTAACTATTTTAAACGGGTGTATTACCGACGTTATTCCTACCGCGAAAGGCGCCTTTAGTAACAATAATATTAATATCGCCGTAACGAGTGCGGCGGTTATAAAGGCGCCCGTCGATAAGTTAAATGCGAGCGACCAATTTATTATAGTCCGCTAGTATATCGAAATGGATTAACGTATTAGTAAATATATTATTAATGGTTTCCTTTAAGATAACGAGTTTTATAGTGGATTTCTAGGTTATACTACCGGCTTTCGCGAGTAAGACCTCCTAAAAGTTAAAGAAAACGTAAAATCGTTTACGAACTCTTTACTTTATATTCGTAAACCAAACGATAATTGTTTAAACCGCGTTAAGATCGTAATAATAGGCGTGAAATATAGCTATAAAAACGTCGGGGTCGCTAATATCTCCGTCGCCTCCGCAAACGTAATAAAGTTTTATAATGGTTTTCGCAGGGCCTTTTAACTATTAAAAGATAACGTAAAATTGGGTTTTCTTTATATCGATACACTTTCGGTTTCGACCTAATTTACGTATTATAGTAGCTTTTTATACCGGAAATCGAAACTTAATACCAGAACATTTAACCGGTTAATTAAATGATTTACGTTTAAATAGATAACACCCGTTAAAAGGGGTGTTAATATTGTAATTAGAGTTAAAGGAGTCGTCGTTATTTAAGTAGTTAACGCGATCCCTAATAAAAAGCGGTATAATAACGGCGTTATTCGTAACGTACATAAGGGAAACCTCCTAAAGGGAAAGTTAACCCTAAAACGTAAACGTATCAGTAACTTCGAGTTATCAGTTTATATCTGTTAAAGCGTTTAACGTATTAGTATTTCGTTATTTTAAATGTAAAATGTGTTTCCGAACGGTTTAATCTCATTCAATCGATTCTATATGTAAAACGTCGGTAAAACGTTCGTATTAAGTCGTAAAATAATCTTATCAGGCTGTTAAAGCGCTTTAAAATTGTTCCTTAACACGTACATTAAGGAATTACTTTAAGGTCTAAAGGTCTAAATTCAGCAAGTCGGAGGATAAAGACATATTCTTAGGCTATAGCCGTTAAGGAGTAGCTAAGACACAATTGAGTAAAGGATCTATATTTATATATAAAGGGATTAAAGCCGGAGCTGTCATTTAAGGTGGTCGGATTCTGGTTATAAATCTCTATGAAAAAGAAGGAAAAGAAGTCCCTATTAGGAAGCGGCTATGGAGCTAAGATAGTACAACCCTTTCCCCAATCATATAACGTGTCCTTAAGCGGATCTCTCCCTGCTTTAGATAATCGCAGGAGTGAGTAGAACTACCAGGGTTGGATCCCTAGTAAATACTATCTAGGTACTAGTCTGTAACACCCTATATCTCTTGTTTGTATTTATTACATATATCGTTTGAATTTACTAATCTATTAATTGGTGTAACATTTGAAAAGAATAAAGAGATAATTTGGGATGCCTCACTAGCTTATAGCCATGCTTTATTTACAACTTATTTAAATTTCATTTATATAACCAAACGTTTAACTATTTACGCTAACCTCTTTATTACACCTTATTAGTTTTTCATTTATATATTATACGCTTTTATTTTGATCATCTATTTCAAACCTCTTTAAAGACTGTATTTAGAACGTATGCGGATCTTATTCACTACGTAAATCCAATAGTTTTACCGCTTTAACATTTCTGGTAAACATATAAACCAATCTCTTAACCGCTTCCATACACTTTGTATCCTTACAAACATGGCTATATTGATGATAAATTTGACGGAAGCTAGCGAATATATAGATTATTTGTTTTAAAAAAATATCGTTTTATAAAAGTTTTCTTAAACACTTAAACCTTAACTTATAAGACGGTAAAATCGAATCTTTAGTAGAAACTTTGGACCCTTTTACAGTAACTATATACCTTATAAATATTTTTTAACTATCATGATGGAGATATTAAAGTAAACGAATTTTTGATAATCTTAGGGAAGATTTTGCGAACTGAACGCCAAAGATATGACGTATGATAGACAGTATAATTTCAAAAATACTACGTAAATAATTGTTAAATAAAGTCATCAATACAACCGGTGGTAATATTAGTTGTATAGCAGAAATATTGTCAACAACGGCCCGGCTTATTGAAATGCCAAAATAAACCGAAAATGAAGTAATAGATGTAAAGTTCATAAAGAGACACTAATTGGAAAAACGTTGAAATCGGTTTTTCAAAATAACAGATAAGGAACGAAAAAATACTCCGTAAATACAGGTAGTAAGGCGTTCAATAAAGATAAACACACGCTGTAAAGTGTAGACGGAGTTGGAAAAATGAATAAAAGAGGAGGAAGGGTTATAAAGATTATCCACAACTCGTGTCAAATAAAAACCTATTTTAAAACGCACTTTTAAACAATAATCTAAATAAGATTACTTTCTTGATAGAATTAATAATCCACATCACCGAAGTAAAAACGGCTCGGATAATGAAAACAGTCCGCTTGTAAATAAATAAGCAGCGTAAAACGATAATACAAAACTTACAGACGAATACTTAACAAATACGATTTATATCAAAACCTCTTACCATATTGTTTCCCACTAATAAAATTAATTTAATGAAATTTACCAATTTCGTTAGACTGTGATATAAAGAAAACAACTATAATGACGAACCATACGAGGTTCTAAACAATTACATACGTGTAATATTAAATACGTGTAAAATACTGAGTATTGAGTTGTTACAATTTCATGTTATTTTACCCTGTATATCATTTATGTAAGCCCAATAGTAGTCTATGTATTACCTTACGTACGTGAATATATTGACAAAGTGTGAGGACTATTGAAATTCATTTTTTTACAGAAATAAACCATAAACTTCGTAATGGGGATTGGGTTAATATTACTTAAGAATCTGTAAAACCTGGCGTAACAACGTTGACAAAACCTTATAAAAAGTATTTACTGCCTTGTGAGCAAAATTCCGTAAATATTAGGCGGCTCTTGAAACAGAATATAAAGGAAATGAACTGTTTATTTCAACAGTTATAAAGGTATACCAAGGAAGCTTAAACGTTCACCTTACGTTATTTAAGCTGAGTAAAAACTTAAAGGCTTTTTGTATAATTTTTATAACTCTGTTTAGAATCTCTATACGCCGATAAGTAAGCTACGAAACAGCATTTATAGCCGAAAAACCTAAAGTCAAGGATCAAATTACAAAAGGAAACCTCGCCGAAATGATTCATTACGGTTTAAACTGAAGATTTGAAGTGTACCCGAAATAAAATTAATTTTAGAACCATATTAACTGCTATTTGTAGCAGTTCAATTGCAGTATAGTTAGTTAACTTCACTTACGGTAAAGTTGACTCTACCGACTGAAAGTCAGTTGATTATGGAGTGCTCAACTCCAATGAGGGCACGAGCCAAGAAATTGGCTCTACAAATTACTGTGCAAACCAACTAGCAGTCTGCCAAACCAAAAATGATACATCTACCACTTGACTACTTAATACTACTGTTACTTCAACTAATTAAATCGACAATATTGCAACGTCTAAAGGATTATTAGGTAAAGCTTACCAAAATTAATCAGTGTGTTTATTAGGTTAAGCATAGATTGATAAGGTAAAAGAACCGGCTATTTTTCGATTACGTTTTACATTAAACGGCGGATAGGGTAAAAGAAAGACCCTTACAAATAAAGTAAGTAATTTATTTAGTTTAATTTCAAAACCGTGTAAATAATTTGAAAGCAATGTCAATCATATTAAAAAAGCCTAAAACCTTTATTTAATGACTTATAAATAGTATGAACAGTTTCCAAGTTAATTTTTAAATAATATAAATAGCTAAAAATAACATTATGAACGTTATTCAAAAAAAATTATTTAATATTATGTGACGTTCTTTAGGATAGATATCGTAACATTACTATCATTAATACTAAAACCTTCATTTGGGATAATTAATATAATTGTGAATTTGATAAACCGAATGATACTATTCAATGGCGAATCTTTTTATCATGAAAACCCTTTTGAAAGCAAGGAACGTTTTTTAAAATAAAAATCATTAAGTTTTTTAAACCGAAAACCTTTAAATTCTTTACGCCGAAAACCTTTAAGTTCCTTAAGCCGACAACCTTGAAAACCTCCAAGTTGAAAGGCTTTACATTTTCTAAAATAAAACTTCTTTCGACGGTTCAATAAGCCTGCCCCCTTATTATTTTTAAGGGCTAGTTAGGTAATTAAATAAAAGATTAAAGCTTGTTAATAAGCGTTATTAACTCGGTAATCCTAATAAATAAAAAATGTTAAATTACGTAATGGAGGATGAAGCGAGAAATAAAGGTACGTTGATAAATTGAAAACTATGGAAGAATCAAGATCAACAAGATTAATTAATATACTTAAATTGAAGGTTTATATAATTTTATGGCGAAACCCTTGTATACGAGAGTTAGTAAAGTTGAGATTAGGAGTTGTAAAGTAAAGGAAGGTAATTGATGTTAATTTAGCTACGAAATTTATAAGAGTCTATCTAATTAACAAGGAAGTACTTTAGAGATTACAGGAAATAATTAGCTAATTACACTAACGTGCGAGAACTAAAAAAAGCTATTGGTATTAAAATAATATTAACTGCTATTTTTCGCGGGTTAATTACTGTAAAGTAAACTGTAATTACTGTAAGTTAGTTGATTATGAAGTCCCCTATTCAGATTAGGGCATGGGCCAAGTAATTAGCCCTACAAATTACTGCGTAAACCAGCTAGTAGTCTGCCAAACCTAGAACAATATATCCACCACCTGACTACTGCAATACTACTATTACTTCGACCAATCGAATCAACAATGTTGCAAAATCTAAAGGCTTATTAGGCAAGGCCTACAAGTAATAGAAGTTTTAAATAAGGTTACCGGAACGAGAGATATTAAGGGAAACCCCTGAAAACCGAACATAAAACAGTTATTAAGAAGGATGACCTGATAACTAAATACGAAATTTACCACGTATATAGCAATACCTACGTAGAAGTATATAAAGGTTTACATATTTCTAAAATACACTATATTATATGAGGCAAAGTCTCTTGTTAGTCAACTAATTATTTAATATACGAGTAAATTCGAATTAAACGTTAATTTTGGGCCGATTACCTATTTAAATACCAGACGAAAGCCAATGTCACAACGTACCTAGTCGACTGCGAAAACGTAAAGAATAAGCTTTCCACCTACCCCAATAAGTACACCTTTAAAGAAGAAAACTTTAAGGGGGGTAATACTTACCTAGTAATCTAGGATAACGAAGCTGCTTGACGAAGTTTCGCAGGCTTGTTAGACACCTCTTTCCCATATAACGCAGGTTTAGATTGAGAAAACAACGTGTTAAACGCCTATATAGCGTTGTAATTCACGTTTTCTAATAGGTACGGTAATCTATTTCAAAGTATTATACTAGATACCGACGTAATTGAAATATCGACCGCCGGAAAACGATAATTTGACGCGTTTACGATGAAATTTCCAAAATTTCAGTTTAATTATATATCAAAATACCGATATGTTTTATTTAGTAAGGGAAAAGCTTTATTACTTAATACCTTCGTCGTAAATAGGTAATGCGGACCGGTTAAGTTTTATGTAATAAACTTGAAAACGTTTTTATTATTATTATTAGCTGATATAAATAGGCTTGGAATTAAAGTTCGAAATACGATTAATAAACTAGTCCGCTTTTCGGATAACGTATATATATCATTTATTTTTAAATCCAGATACTTGTGGTTTCTCCCTAAATTACATATAATTCAATCCCTTTACCAAACATAACTTAAACTAAAGATACTGTACCGCCGGTTCGGACACCTGGCTACGAAACGCCATTTACGTTTACTTTACTCTGTAGGGTTAATAAATGTAGGAAAGGAGTCGTTAGAGGTTATCTAGAATTTCTGCCACGAATGTGAGTAATATTTATAAGTCTTAGGATGGTTGAAATTCCGTCTTTAGAATGATATAGACATCAACTATAAAGTAATTGTAAATATAATATACCTTGAAGGCTAACAAGTGTTGTACGTCATCGATGTAACAATATCATTTTAGGCTGCGAAATTTCCGCGGAGCGTTTTCGTTACGAATTGTTCAACTGCTTTGGTAGATTGCTAATTAAACGTCTACTTAGGACCTTTAAATTCTATTACTTATAATATTGGCACAGTCTTCGACTCCACCAAATAGCGTACTAAAGTCAGAAACACTGGTAATAAGTGTAAGCAGATACCGGTAAGAGTATTATAGGGTATTAAAATGGGTGAACGGTATTATGAATGGTTTAAAAAGTATATAGAGTACTATTAAAAGAATTGAAAAGTTGTTAGTTTAAAATATTCAATCTCATAAATGATATTTAGCGCCGTAAATAACATATCCGACCTGAGTAGGCTTATTTCAACACTGTCTGTTTTCGATATTTACCTCAAAATCCATACAGATTCAGTATTGTCGCTAATTATGATATAAAGAGCAAATGATATAGTTAAAACTATGGTGGCATTGCATTCTTTACGGTCCACGAATAATGTTTTGAAAGTATTGGCTATAAGAAACGCCCTGCACAAGATTGGAGTTTTGAATTTATTATTGTAATTTGAAGTTTTGGTTTTGAAAAAAGGAAAAATAGATCAACCTTTGAAGAATTAATGGGTTTAAATGTTACTATATATATATTAATATCATTAATAGTATGGGTTTATTCTACTAAATAATAATACGTAAATACAGAAGGGTGGAGGTAAACGAAAGCGGTACGAAACCGTAATCAAAATAATAACACTGAAGAAGTTACTTTTGCATAACAAATTTAATCCGCCCTAAAATCTTATGTACTTCCCAGTTACTACGTTTAAGCTTTTATTACCATACAAAACCGGCTCTTTTATATTAACGGAGCCAATACCGTATTGCCGAGGGCGCCTAATTGGCTCCAGAAATGAAATACGATTTAAAACCTTCGTTATAGATTCTTTTATTACTTAAAAGGAAAAGGAAAACCACAAGTTAAGCTTAAAACTTCGCCAAAAATAGTGTTACCATTTTAAGTACCCCGTTTAAACAATTTACCTAGATGGAAATCTTCATTTTAATCGAATAAATCTTTTTCGTTTTGAAAAGGTTCAATTAACGATTTATGATGCTTATATAAATTTTTCTACACATTTGGTTTACAAGGTAAGAGCTGAAGCCGGTAAGCTTTATAAAAAGAGTCTTTTTATAATTGAAAGGTGCGATGACACCGGAGAAAAAAAATATTATAACCTAATTGTCCACTTTATAAAAGGCGAACCACCGTTTGATTTTGGCAATTGCCGCTTTCCTAAACACCTTATACAACCTTTATATTAAGTTTCGTGATATTACAAAGACTTATATACAGTCGGAGTAGCGGCTTAAATGGCGTGTTTACACCTATATACCTACGGACTTCCGAAAGTACTATCCGCTCCAAATAAGTTTATGTATTGTAAAACCACTTTACAAACTCTTTAAGGCTGGTTTGTACTAGTATAATACTTAACAAAGGTATTATAAATAACGGTTCGGGATAGTTAACTCAACTTTCGACCTATACCTATTGATTTTTACAGTATAATTTAAAGGCTTCATATTTACAGGGATACAAATAGATAACATAGTAACGTCTTATAACACGTCGTTTTTAGCAGATAAAAAAAGGAAGTTTTGGAAAGCCAGTTTTAAAAGCTAAACCTAAAACTTTTCTAACGAGAAACCATATAATTTATTTTAACAACGCGATAATCATTTTTAGGAACAGTATTCCAAACCTTATGTAAAAAGGCTAATTCAATAAAACTGCTATTTTTAACCTAGATTACACAAAACGAACCGACTAATATAAATGTTGACGCATATGAGATGCTTAAGTCGCCTTGATAGTACAGTAGGAGGCGGAATTTAACCTCTCGGTAGCTATTCAGTATTGAACCGACCTTTCAGATTATATATATAAGGCGTTAAACAAGCGCCTTTTGTGGAAAATGTATAATCTAAAGCGAGGTTTATAATTTAAACCGTTCTATATACGTATTATAAAGCCTTTTGTTTTACTAATGGCTTTTTAGTTAACAATACCGACTACAACTCGTAAATTAAATTCGCTTTTGTTTGTAACGAGAGACCGATTCGAAACGGATTTACTTTTTTTGGTAATATGATTTGTTATAGTTCGATTCAGTGTAATCAGATTATACTAAGCGTTTTAGACCTAAATATTTACGGCATAATCAAAGGCTTCGACTCCAAAATTACTATAACTATAACGGTTCGAATGATTATTTCGAATCTAAGTTTAAAATCTATCCTTTTAATAATTTTCATGATTTTTTACCCTTTTACTTATGCCTTATTAAACTTGGTATCACCAATAAAAAGCGCCTTATACTCGATATTATGGCCTCACATAATTTTTATGAGCGCCACGAAATTGAAAAGATTAGTTAAATTAACGGAAAATCAAATAGATCAAATTTTATAACCAAAGGCGTTCCAAATGAAGCGTTGAAAACACTTGTTTCAACGAGTATACTTTTCGTTAGCGTTGTTGGAAAGGTTTCAAAACCTTACCTTAGTAAAACGACTTAAATTGCTTTTTTTATTTTATTGCTGTTTGGATTATTCATTTACATCGTTTTTCGCATTTCATTGCGGTCTAAATCCGTTATTCGTACCGCTTTTTACGTTTTATCGTGGTTCGAATTAACCATTCACACTGTTTTGGGGGGGTTTATCGCTATTTGAATATTTTAGTTACACCGTTTTTACCGATTTTTTCTCTGTTTGGATTTACTGTTTACCCAGTTTCTGATATATTATCACTTTCATTATACCATTTACAACTTTAATAAGTATATTTCTTATGCTTTATTTATTACTTACGTTACAATTTCTTCTTGACAAACAATTGTATTACTATATAACGAATTATTTTATTGCCAAGTCCACCGGCCCGGGTATAAAAATAAGCAGTTAATTGCTACCGAAAGGGGAGGGAAATGGCGGCGCCACGTCTTTACTATTCCTTTTCTTACAGTTCTCCCCTTTATTATTAAAGCCATTACCATCGCTGCTATCGACATCGTTATCGACGTTACCGGAGGAGTGGCTCCGCAGCTTAGGTTGTATACCCCTAGACAAAAGCGCGGGTGGATTTTTATTCTTTTTACAGTAATACGCTATAATGGTGTCGAATTCGCCTATGTAGTATATATGTAGGCCCCGTTTCTAGGTATAAATAGCAATCCCTCGGTTAACGGCTCCTATTAATTAGTATCGGATTATTTTAGTTATTTGCGAAAGTAAGTATTTTTAGAAACGTCACATGCAGCATATTTATTTAAATGGGGTGTTTTCATTAGCGGTTGGAATGAGACGGTTAAAGTAAACCTACTATGGATACAGCGGGCGTGTGATAGGGCTTTAGCCTACAGCTTTAGGATTATTAAAATAGGGGCATACCTATTGCTAATCTGCTGGTATCGGTAATAGCGAGTCGGCAGACCCCTTTTTGAGTAATAATCGCTAATAGATTTACTCGCGGCTGCGCACACGACGTACGTAACATAAGGTGTATTTATTAAAGGCTCAGGTTTACGAACTTAGGTACGTCGCTTAAACTCTTTACGTATTAAAAAAGCCTTGCAGCGTACCCTAGTAAACTGTAGTTTGAGGCGACGTACCAAGTTGGTCTTTAACACCTCGTTTATTGGAATGTTAATACAGTATAATATATGATTAGGACTAATAATACAAATCGCACTATAACTCAGTTAATTTACGTTTACAGCGGTAGGATGGGGTTGGTATTACAGTTAAAGGAGTTTCTAATCGTATCTAAAGGATAAAGTTTATAATTTTAGAAGCTTCCCGCTCCTACCTCTAGAGGTAGGGTAAAGGAGGGGAGTTGCAGAAGTAGGAAAAGAGGGTAGGGGCGTCGGCAGCGGCGGCGGCAGCGGAAGGCAAGCCAAAGATAAAGGTAGATATAGATGATATCGAGTTGGAGGAGGTAGGGATAGAGGTGATGGTGGTAACGGCGCAGCAGTGAGCAGCCGTAACCGCCTTTTCTATTTTTAATAAACAAGTTAAATGGTGCCTTACCGACCTGTTTTTACGCGGCATTTATTTATAGGCTAAGTTAGTATATAGATTTAATTAAATGACTTACCTAAAGAAGTGATTTTAAATAAATGGTTGGGATAGTGGGTTGAGTTTGTATATGTTAATTGATTAGTTAGTATTCACGTTGGAAAAGGTGGCGTGTCGTTAAAGGAGGGAATAAAAGAAATTTTACCTAGACCGATAGCAACGTATCCTTTTATATTAACCCTAACATACGTAACACTATAATCATCCTGACGTAATTATATCCTTACAGAAATTACTACGATATTTCATTAATGACTATGCTGTCACTAATTAATTAAATAAATGGAAGCCTTACTATAATTTCTACTGCAGTTAAAACTGTTAATTGAAACCTTTATAATTTTGAATGCAACTAAACTATTATTACTAAATAACGGATATAAAGTACAATATAACTAAATTATTATTACTAAACTACCTATACATATTATAATATAAACTAAACTGTTATTATTAAATTACGGATACGAGCTGCGTTGGGGAAAAGAGAAGATTATCTTTATAGATATTACTATATATTTATACTTAGTAAGCGGTTACTTTGCAAATTACACCTTCATCAAGTGTATAGTAACGTGCCACTATAAGAGTTGTATTACTATAGAGTGTTTAATAACGTATCACTGCCTAAAAGTAGCATTTGCAAGGTGTACAATAAAGTGTCAATGCCTAAAAGGGAGATTAGCAAAGTGTATAGTAGAGTGTCACTTCCCGGGTGAGAGGTTATAAGCTCTTACTTGTGGTTTGAACTCACCAAATGCCCCTTCTCCCTTCTATCTTTGTACTTTAATACAAACACCAATCTTTATGATTACTTTTCTAATGTACCTAGTATAATGAAGATCTTACCGATATTTACACTTAACGGATATTTAGTATACAAGGTTTCCAATAATTATAAATTGCCTTTTAAACTTTTTTTGTTGACAAATATTATAAGAACCCCGATTTACGATATAAAGTTAATATTATTAGTATTGTTGGAATAGTATCACATGCAGTGCAGTAGGTCAACTTTACTTACAGTAAAGTTGACTGTACTGCAAGTTGAGTGTATTGCTTCGTGCGGACTTACCGCATTGGGTGTAAGTCGAGTGCAGTATACTGCACTTCACTATAGGGCACGGGCCAAGCAATTGGCTATACAAATTACAGTACAAACCGGCTAATAGTCTGATAAACCTAGAAGAATACATCCACCATCTGACCACGTAATACTACTGTTACTTCGACCAATCGAATCGACAACATTGCAACGTTTAAGGCCTACCAATACTGATCAGTGCTTGCCTGCTAAGTTAAGCACAGATAAGCTAAGTAGAAGAACAAGCGACCTTCCGGTTACGCTCTGCGTTTATTGCTAGGGTAGAGGAAAGGTTTTTGCGAAGGGTCTCTATTAGTAATGCGGTAGTCTTTCAACGGCAGGAAAACAGAGAAGACTTTTAGGTTGTGTCAGTCTTCCAACAGAAATCTAGAAGTTAGCGACGGTATCGCTATTCGAAAACACCAAGAAATTTTCTGTGATCTTTCTTGGAGAAAAACGATGAAATTAACTGTCAGAAGTCTCAAAGTTCGGAAAGTTGGCAAACGGCTAAGTCAGTACTACTGCGAGTGCTACTATTGTAAAAATGAAAAAATAAAATAATAATAATAA